>JAMPIV010010808.1:185000-192500 GCA_024509875.1 Oreohelix idahoensis | reverse complement strand
TCAGGACTAGAGTGAGTTACCCATTTACAGCACCGCTGGGTAGACTGGAGCATGCCTGGTATCAATCAACACTACAGTGACATTTTACAAGTCCCGTTCCCACTTTTTACAGTGGTGAGCCAGATTCCTGGGTCCAGCCTTCGCAGTCTTGTTATTGAGAGTCATTTACAGTTACAAGAACGTTTGTTTGACCACATCAACACCAGTATGACAGCTATACAGTCGATGTCAGCTTGACCTATCCTATCCAGCGTATACAGTAACTAGGTCAGCGTTTGTTGACATTTTTTTGTTTCGTTGGACATTGGCCATAGAACATACAGCGTTACACAGCAAGTTTGTTTGGAAAAGACAGCATTACACATCAGTGTTGGAGCATATATTTGACAGTGTTTGCGAAATGTACAGTGCAACTGAAGCGAGGAGTCTTACTTGTGATTCTTAGGAACAGTAAACAGTGGATCCTCCTGCACTGCCATAGTTTGTGTTGAACTTTAATGATTTAGGCCAGAATTAATTACTTAATAAAGTACCATACTACTGTACCATTATTCAGTACAACTGAGCCTTTTCCGCAACACATTCTATCTGCAACACATTACATTGCATTATATTATAAGTTTATGCTATATGTACATTTATGTTTACATGTTTATATGTGATATTTGTTTGTACTCTGCGGGTTGTTGTTTTGGTTGGGCGGTGTCACACAACAGAGTATCCCACGTTATAGAGGGTCTGATGTGTGCGTTTCTATAGGTGCAATTTTCTTGATTGAAAATTTGCTGCGACAGCTGTTGCTATTAGTGTTAGCTGTGAAGACTGTACTCATTGTTGTTTTTGTAATATTCCTCTGTTCTTTAGTTTGTTTTGATTTGTTTGTAATTTGTTGGTCTACCCTTTTCTATTTTTGATTTCTATACACAATTTATATTTATACACTGTGGCGTTATTTGTCTTGTTATCTTATTGCAGTTATCATCACAGATTCTGTGATCATTTTCTTTGATTTGTCCTATTTAATTTAATTTGATTTCTGCAAATGTTCTCGTATGGTCTTTTCTTGTTTGTCCTTTGTGAATGTCTTGAGTTGACAAATGATATATGAGGTATAGTTGAATACACTTATATTATAGTACAGACCAGTACTTAGGATCATTGATTACACTAAGAAAGTGTATAAGACCTTTGTAAGGTTTGTCTCCCACAGTGATTGGGATAGAAAATATTATTTTCCACAGGTACTCAAGTGATCATTGATTACATTAAGGAAGTATACAAGACCTTTGTAAGGCTTGTCTCCCACAGTGTTTGGGATATACAGATATTGTTTTCCACAGGTACTCAAGTTATCATTGGTTAGATTATTAACAAAATAACCATACAAGTTTTTCACTAAGACTAAGTCTATAGTATAGACTTGTCTCCCATGAAAGTGAAATAAGGTAATTTATTTACTTTTTCAGGTTTCTGATTTAATAAGACAGGATGTCTACATTAGATTACTTTATAACACAAGGGAAATCCCTTGATAAGACTGGCAAAGAATTAGAAGAATGGACAACTGCTCAATTCTCTATGGTATTGAAGACAGAAGAAAAAAGATTAGAAGCTGCTGCTGAGGAAAGAAAAGCTGCTGCAGAAGAGAGAAAACTTCAAATAGAAGAAAAAAAGATTAGAAGCTGCTGCTGAGGAAAGAAAAGCTGCTGCAGAGGAGAGAAAGCTTCAAAAAGAAGAAAAAAGATTAGAAGCTGCTGCTGCTGCTGAACAAAAAAGATTAGACAGAGAAGCTGCTGCTGAAAATAAAAGATTTGAAGCTGAACAAAAGAAATTGCAGATGCAGGTAGAAGAAAGGAGATTTGAGGCTGAACAAAAAAGATTAGACAGAGAAACTGAACAGAAAAGATTAGACAGGGAAGCTGAAGAAAGAAAAGCAATAAGAGAACATGAATTTGAGTTAGAGAAATTAAAATTAACAAATATGAGTAATGTTAATCAAGCACCTGGTGGTAATAGTAAACCCTTTACTTACAAAGTTAAGGTACCAACATTCAATTCTGCCAATGATGATATAACATTCTGGCTTCAGAGGTTTGAACGTGCTTGTCGGGCTCATAATGTTGATAAATCGCAATATGTTAACCAATTATCTGAGAATCTAACAGGCGATTCTCTCACTAGTCTATGTTTGGTTGAAGAGGCTGACAAGGATAATTATGATGTTATTAGGGCAGCCTTGATTAAGAAGTTTCAGTTACCAGAGGAAGGTTATCGCATGTTGTTTGAAAGAATGGTACCTGAGACGGGGGTTGAATTCTCAGAATTCATTGCAAAAATACGTCTTACATTTCAACGATGGATTGAATTATCCAAAATAGAGAAAACATATGATGCTCTTATGGATTTGTTGCTCAGAGACACGGTCATGTCTTCTATCAATAAACATTTCCTTGAATTTCTACACGAGCGTAAGCCACAAACACTAAACAAATGCAAGAACATTGTGACCAATACGTTACGGCACACCCGGACGTAACTCTTAGCAACACTAAGATTAAAGAGGGTATGCCGGTTGCTTCAGCAACACAATACAATCCCAAGTACCCACACAACTTTCAGGGAGCTCAAAATAAATTTGACAAAAGGGTTAATTGGCGTAATCATCAAAACCAAGGTAACCAACCAAATCAGGGTTCTTCTTCTAAATTCTGGAAACGGGTTGACAGTCCTCGATACAGGGGTGGCCATAACTATAGAAATTTCCGTAGAGGAAGTAATAATAGAAATTACCAGGGTGTTCCTTCTTGGACACAACGGGATCAATCCTACAGGGATTCTCACTATAATGAGCATGATGATTATAATGATGAACATTATGACTCAAACCCAAACAGGGGTTATAACAGAGGGAATAATAATTACAGAGGCAACAATAATCGAGGTAGATCACAACACAAAAGACATGGTAAATCTCATTACCAGGCTAACTCTGCACAACAAGAGTTTCATGAAGCCGGTAAGCAAACCAATGATAAGAAAGACTCTAATAATGTGGGATGTTCTGCTTTCGATTTTGACAGAGCATTTCAGTGTTCCCAATGCAAAACATTATTCGAGCCAACCACAGTTTCGACTTTAAGCTGTGGTCATCCTCTTCCCGCTCTCCCTGCGTCAGTCGCGCATGATGGAAGAGGGGCTCTTAAATTAAATAATGGTTTAGTAGATGGTACTCCGGTCTCAATTCTCTTTGATTCCGGGTGCACCACCATTGGAGTGAGGCAGTCACTCATAGATCCTTCTCGAGCCACTGGCAAAATAATCAAATGCATAACATTTGGTGGCACATTGGAGAAGTACTCCACTGCCATTATCCACATTTCTACTCCCTTCTTTACAGGAGATGTGCACGCATGTCTTCTGCCGAATCCGATCGCTGATCTTATCGTCGGTCGCATTCATGGTGCGAAAGAATGCACTCCGCAACAAATTGCCGAGTGGGAAAGTGATAATATGCATACTGCAAATGCTGTAGTCACTAGAGCTCAAGCTCTAAACATGCCGCAATCTTCGCCTTCTGGAGATAATGATGACCAGAACCAAGGTGATCCCTTGGAGATTTCGCATGATTTCTTTATAAAACAGCAGGAAGATGATCCTACTCTAAAGAAATTCTTTACTCTAGCAAAAGAAGGTGATCCGAATAAGGACACGAATCGTAAATCTTGGATTACGATGAAGAATGGGGTACTTGTACGTATGGTACAAGACTCCGCTAAGTCCATTCATTCTCAAATTCTTGTGCCCAAAAATATGAGAGTTAAAATCTTACAGCACGCTCATGATTCTCAGTGTGCTGGGCATATGGGTTTTTCCCGTACTAAATCTAGAGTTCTTGCGTCTTTCTTTTGGCCGTTTGTGAACAAGGACATACAGATCTATTGTCGATCCTGTAGGGTATGTCAGGAAGTTAAATCCAAAGGTCCACGCCATGCTGCACCTATTCAGGCTGCAGATATTCCAATTCGACCATTTCAAAAAATGGCGATAGACATCATTGGTCCATTTAAGACAAAGTCTGCTAGAGGAAACCAATATATCTTGACGTGTGTTGATATGTGCACACGTTGGCCAGAGGCTATCCCTCTGAAGAGCATAACTACTGCTGATATTGCAGATGCTCTTTGGCTTATATTCTCTCGTCTGGGATTTCCAGGAGAAATATTGTCAGACCATGGTACCCAACTCGTATCGGATACCATGTCTCAAGTGATGTCAACTCTTAAGATAGAAAGATCTCTGAGTAGTATTTATCATCCTATGTCCAATGGCATGGTAGAGCGTCTTAATAGAACTCTGAAAAACCTATTAGGTAAGATAACTGAGGATCATCCTCAGGATTGGGACAGGGTTGTACCCGCGGCTCTCTTTGCATACAGAGAGGTCGCCAATGAACATACATGATTTTCTCCCTTTGAACTTGTCTTTGGTGCGAAACCGCGAGGTCCTATGTCTCTACTTCATGATCTCATAACTGCTGATAATATTGTCGATGACACAAAATCCTCTTATGAATATGTCATTGCACTTAGACACAAGATTATTGAAGCATGCAAATTGGCAACTGCTTCTTCTGAATTTGCGAAACAGAAGGCAAGGCAATTTGCCAATAAGACCAGACGCTTGCGACAACTCTGTCCAGGTGACAAAGTATTGGTCCTGCTACCTTGTAGAGAAAACAGACTCCTTATTTCTTGGAAAGGTCCGTACGATGTAATATCAAAAGTTTCCGATGTCGACTATATTGTCGATACTGATGGGAAGCATAAGACCTTCCACATCAACATGCTCACGGAATTCCACGAACGTCCGGATTATTTACAACCTGTTTTCCAGGCAACGGACAATTCACCAGTCCCACATGGACATTAGTCATCACTGTCAGTAATACAGGATGAGGAAACGAGTTTCTCAGATGTGAATCTCCCTTTTCCAATGATTCCACTTCATTCTAATGAGTCATGGAAAGATGTTGCGATTTCTCCCGAATTATCTCCAGGAGAACAGAAACAAGTTTCTGCTATGTTACAACAATTTCAGGATGTCCTTACTGACATTCCTGGTCGAACTAATGTCATTGAACACGACATTATTCTTACTGACCATAATCCTATAAGAGTCAGACCGTATCCTATCCCGATACATTTTCAAGCACAGGTAGAAAAAGAGTTGGATGAAATGATAGAGTTGGAAATAATTGAACCATCCACATCAGCATATTCTTCACCGATGGTTATCGTGCGAAAAAAAGACAACAACATACGTCTTTGCGTTGATTATCGCAAATTGAACCAAGTGACGAAATTTGATGCTGAACCTATGCCTTTACTTGAAGAGCTACTTACTAGACTATCGAATTCTCATTTCTTTACTAAACTCGATTTGTCTAAGGGATATTGGCAAGTTCCACTATCCGAACACGCCAAACCGTTTACTGCTTTTTCGACGCCAAGGGGTCTGTTCCAATGGAATTTCATGCCTTTCGGCCTTATGAATGCCCCAGCGACATTCGTACGCATGATGCGTCGAATCCTATCTCATCGCTCAGATGTCATTGCATATCTTGATGACATCTGTCTTTTCAGTGATACTTGGAACGATCACTATAATGGGATAAATGAACTATTGTCTATCTTACGTGAGCATAACCTGACAGCGAAACCATCTAAAGCATTTATTGGTTTTAGCGAAATATCTTTCTTAGGTCACCGGGTTGGTCATGGTTTCCTAAAAACAGAAGACCATAATACAAGTAAGATACTTAACATTTCTATGCTTAAGACTAAAAAGCAAGTGCGAAGTCTCTTAGGTCTCATACAATTTTATGGACGATTCATTCCGAATCTGTCCTCAATTATGTCACCTCTTTCTTCTTTGTTAAAGAAAGGGTCTCCTAATATAGTCCAATGGACTCAAGAATGTCAATCCTCTTTGGATAAGGTTAAAACGATGTTTTCTACTTCACCTATCTTGGTGTTACCTACTAAAGATAAGACATTTATTCTTCGTAGTGATGCTTCATCCACTGGGATTGGAGCGGCACTAATGCAAGAGTACTCTGGAACTCTGCATCCAGTGATGTATATTTCTCGAAAACTTAATGCCGCAGAGAGAAATTACTCGGTCCTAGACCGTGAATTATTGGCTATGGTTTGGTCAATCCTTAAACTTCAAAGATTTCTTCTTGGCGCGCATTTTATTGTGGAGACTGACCAGAAAGCTCTTACAGCTATTCAGACTAAAAATCTGAAGAGCGCGAGATCAACGTGATACACGATTGCTCTTCAGCCTTTTCATTTTTCGGTGCGAGCTATCCGTGGTTCAGAAAATGTGATGGCGGATATCTTATCGAGATGCCCACATGATTCCACCTAACTGTCAGATCTTGAGATTTCTAACATGTCTGACTTTACTACAGTTTTTCCTATGTTAAAGTATGTACTTATATGTAATATATCATACATTGTCTGTATCACTACTTAGCGGTGCATTGATGTATATTCACCGCAGGTTTTTGATATTTTTCTTAATTGGTTATCATAATGTTAAGATACCTAAGATGAACTATT
This sequence comes from Oreohelix idahoensis, assembly GCA_024509875.1. Classification (NCBI taxonomy): domain Eukaryota; kingdom Metazoa; phylum Mollusca; class Gastropoda; order Stylommatophora; family Oreohelicidae; genus Oreohelix; species Oreohelix idahoensis. The sequence continues at coordinate 185,874 of JAMPIV010010808.1, read as the reverse complement.
GTACAAATTGTGGCATTGCCAGTATTGTGTTATGCGTTGGTGACACCTCTCGGGAGATATTTATACTCAGAGAAAAAAGTTTTCTCTGAATCCTGAGATAGATTCTCATTGGTCGTGCTATATGACGACTTTTCCTTACATTAGGCGTTACATTTGTTTGGAATGCTTATCATCTGCGCATTGTTATTCGTGTGTTGTGAGCCTATTGTATGTTGCTCCTGGATGTATTTCAAAAAAAAAAAAAGTTCCATTTTTTTTTCCCGGGGGGTGTGGTAATCTGTTGCATACATCTTTTTGAATGCACAGATTACAAATGTACGATATGTCTATTTAATATGGAAAATATATTGTTGTATTTAATTGGGTACGAAAATGCTTTCTTTTGTAAAGCCAGATAATCCATGTTTGATTCATACGTTTGATTATATGGATAATCTCCCTTGATATTGATCGGGCGTAAGAATACTTATATTTTGGCATTCATCATTTGTCATAGCCAGAAAATAGATTGATCGTTCTTAGAATGTTTATGGCCTGAATTCATATGTATTACATATTATTAGTGCAAGTAGATTCAGTCCTATATTGTATATTTTGTATGGGTAGGCAGGACTATATTCTTTATGCCGCACTAGCGGAGGTATTGGTTGTCTTGGCGAGTCGTGATGAGTTCCGATATTGCCGCCTACAATGGCTGGTCACGCATTTCCAGGGTTGGTCCTTTCTAGAGTGGAAAATGATTTATGAAGTGATTTCTTCAGTAGGAGATTGTGTTTCTACAAGATTATAGTGTTAGAGACTCTCCTCATGTACTGTATTATGTACTATTCGGACTCAAGGTAAATCCACACCCTTTTGACGATCTCCTTATGGT
>JAMPIV010010808.1:0-180000 GCA_024509875.1 Oreohelix idahoensis | reverse complement strand
AGATTTACACAACTAGAGCAAAAACACAACTAATTCGTAGGCTTATTATGGCCTTGTAATAAATCTGCTTGAAGATAACGTGATCAAAAGGCACTAAACCACAGAGACAATATGACTGACCAGATGGGGCCAGCGCCTAGAACGACAGACCTCAAGATGGCGCTGTCATATATATATATATATATATATATATATATATATATATATATATATATATATATATATATATATATATATATATATATATATATATATATATACATATATACATATATACTTATATACTTATATACATATATACATATATACATATATACATATATACATATATATATATATATATATATATATATATATATATATATATATATATATATATATATATATATATATATATATTATATATATATATATATATATATATATATATATAATATATATATATATATATATATATATTATATATATATATATATATATATATATATATATATATATATATATATATATATATATATATATATATATATATATATATATATATATATACAGGGTGTTTATAAAGTCGCTGTGCAGTGAATTTGAAAAATATTTTAGAAATTACGTCACGAATGATGCAAATTTACGTCATGATATTCTGTGTTCCAATGCTGTGTTCCACAATACCGTGTGCAGCATTACACAACAAGCCCCAATTGAAAACCACATTTCTGGTGACGTAGTCTCGCCCGGGCGTAAATTTCACTGCCCAGCGACTTTATAAACACCCTGTATGTGTATATATATATATATATATATATATATATATATATATATATATATATATATATATATATATATATATATATATATATATATATATACGAGGCGCGTTCAAATGAAACCCGACCGTGCTGCACCAAGTGGACATTCGTAGGAGGAGCATGATGACGTCACATCTGACGTAATAAGTACATACGCATGTACAAGAGTGTAAGTGTTCATTCTCCTAGTATTCATTGGTTGTGCTGCAGACCGTTAAAATAATGGTGTTAATGCCAGTTTTATAAATATTAAGGTGTGTTTGTAGGCCAGTAGTAATGTGAACGAGCCGTCTCTTAATTGTGTAAGGCTCGACAATGTCAATAGTCTTGAATGTCACCGTATACGTTGAAGCGTGACGGGTGCCCGTGACCCAAATAGCATAGGTACAGTTTGGCCAATGTAAATATTAAATGTAGAATGTACACGAATGACCAGTAGCAGTATAAATTTGAATCCGCTCAATACAGGCTGACATGAGCGGTACAGTCCTTGGTTGGACGCAACAATGCTGGCATTCGTGTAGCTTGTCTTAATGTGTTGTCTTGAGTGAATCTCAATGTTTTGTTTTGCGAATGCGTGTTGAAAGTTCGTGGAAGTAGAAAGTAGGCAGGAACATAACATCTATAATTACACAGGTATGAATTCATAGAGTTCTGGAACAGCTCTGACGTTTACAGGACTTTATTACACCACAAGCGGCAGGTATGCCGACATTAATATCAACAGTCATTGAACAGGTCATGATATATTAATACAGTCATCATCCAGCTATGCATGAATTTAGTAAAGCTGATCTCGTACAATGTTCTCAATCATCAGCTTCAGGGAAGATATATCCCATATGTGAGTTTAAACAAACTCCACTCTGACATTAGTAAGTCAGACATTAGATGACTCCGACCAGCCGTGCAAAATGGCGGACTTACGGTTCAAATGGCCTCCGGGTGATTCTTCATCAAACAAGGGGAATCCCACCTTGTATAATTAGTATCGCCGCCATGCGGGATACAGAACAATATATATATATTTATATACTTCGGGCATGCACCAGCCTAGTGCATAATCAGAATACATAGAGAGCTTCCTTTCAAGGATACGTAGGTGGTACGTTTTCCCGCTCAGGGAAAGAATCATAAACTATCGATAATACGAGTCATGAAGATTCTATCAATAAGGGAACAGTTCAAAGAGTCAATTACCTTCTGCCCTCCGCTAAGAATCACAGAAATAATATAACCACAGAGGACTACTCCCTTAAACACCGCCCGATACTCTAGTCGGTAATGGCTTCCACCAAATCGCGCCACAAGTTACGCATGCGCACTGAGACGCAAGACCTTTTGAGCATCCACACCGGTTTTGAAAAAAATTCATCAGATCAGGCCGGTGTGATAAGGAATCCGTCCAAAAAATTCAAGTCACATATTTCCGCCGGTACGGTTATGCTGACCGTATTTTTTGACCATGAAGGGCTTCTATTGGTAGACTTTAAAGAGCCTGACGTGAACATCAATGCCACCCGCTACAAAGACACACTAGACAACCTGCATACCGCCATCAAGAATAAACGACTCGGCATGCTTTCGCATGGTGTGATTCTGTTGCACGACAATGCTCGTCCACATGTTGCGAACATTGTGCAGGAAGCGTTAGCAAGGAAAAGGTGGGAAGTTCTGCCACACCCAGCCTACAGCCCCGATCTGTCACCATGTGACTTTCATTTGTTCGGACCCTTAAAAAAATCTCTAAAGAAACAACGATTCGACTCCGATGCAGACTTCAGGGCCTCGGTGACCAAATGGTTCAATAAGCAACCAAAGTCATTTTTCTCGGACGGCATCTGCCGTCTACCCAAGCAGTGGGATGCGTGTCTGAATGCCTATGGTGACTATTTCTAAAGGACCCCAGTGAGTACTTGCTTCATAACAATTGCTGTATTTAATTCTACTACTCCTGCTGATGTACCTTACATATATTTGTTATAAAGCCACTGGGACGGGTTTCATTTGAACACACCTCGTCAATTTTCATTAAAAGATACTGAATGTTTCAAGCTTACCACAATTCATGGAAATAAAAACAGATACGTTGACTAGCAATGAATTCTGGCACAAATACTGGCACAAATTCCCATCTGCTTATGTTCCAGGCTTTTATTTAGCAAAAATATGAGCTGGCTTCAACGCACTGTTGCTTTATCAAGCTTATTTGAACTAGTGGTCTCGAACTAACGCTCCTAAGTGATTATATCAGCGAGTCTGGCCATGCTCCCTAGAGGGATGGGTGGAGTTTTCCCTGACATTTTGACGTGGCGGCTATCATGTGGTGCATGGTTGGAGATGCAGATTTAAAACTGAAACAGTGAGAGGCTTCAGTGAGAGAGCTGAGAAGTAGCCAGATCGTTCTTGTGCAAAATGCGCCCTCGTACGATAACCAACTGAGGCCTTGGGCTTTTGCATAGTTGCGTCTGTGCTAAGAGAACTAACGACATAGAGAGAGTCCAGCAGTCTGTGCTGGGTTATTAGATGGTGTTACCTAAATAGCTTGGTTATATGGTGTTGCTTAGGAATTGTCTTCAAAGTAAACTTACGGACAACATTGTTTCTGTATGATTCTTGTGCTACCTGATAGGGTTTCATTAATAAAAGTGGGACCCCTGTCATCAAGAGTTTTTCTGTGACTGTGGAACGTGTGTGAAAGTAGGCCAGAGAGAGTGACGACAACATTACACACAAATCCTTATTCTCCTTCACACATCGTCTTCGCACCGTCACATATATATATATATATATATATATATATATATATATATATATATATATATATATATATATATATATATATATATATATATATATATATATATATATATATATATATATATATATATATATATATATATATATATATATATATGTATATATATATATATATATATATATATGTATATATATGTATATATATATATATATATATATATATATATATATATATATATATATATATATATATATATATATATATATATATATATATATATATATATATATATATATATATATATATATATATATATATATATATATAATTGGCGTTTAAAACTTTTGGTTAAGAGACAGTTCATGTTTGCATCCGTATTAACTCAGTTCCTATACACATAGATATCCAATTTGCTGAATTCCCTTTAACTGGGGGCAATAGTCTACGAGTCCATTGCCACCGTGGACATATAACAACCCAGTAGCAGATCGGCGAGGATAACAACCTTGCAGAAGCGGAGGTAGCTCTGCTATTTTGCAGGTGCAATCGTTCATTCCTTCAGGCTCCTTATATAGGAATAGAATCGTCCTATTTCTTCTACTGCCAAGGGCAATTCTTGAGTAAGGGTTCCACTGCCTGTTTATATAGTTATCCTTTACTTTACATCTCTGGCCACAATTCGAGACCACTACGGCAGATCAAGAGGGTAGCCGCACAGGTAGGAACAATGTAGATTCAGAGGACTGGCATAGAAATTGTTATAAAGTATTTTGAGTTATTGAGATGATTCGAGAAGTACATATTGTTAAAAACCTGCAATACCATTTATATGATAAAATAACAAATATATATGTATATATATATATATATATATATATATATATATATATATATATACATATATATTTGTATATATATATATATATATATATATTATATATATGTATATATATATATATATATATATATATATATATATATATATATATATATATATATATATATATATATATATATATATATATATATATATATATATATATATATATATATATATATATATATATATATATATATATATATATATATATATATATACGGGGGGCATTCAGAAAGTAATGCACCACATCGTTTTTCTCAGCTAATAATGAAGATAGAAGCATGACATTTTGCACACTTCAAATATGGCATGTGCCAATGGTGTACACCAAATTGCACCGCTACCGGCCAAATAATACGGCTGCCCTAAACCGTTGAAATGGAGCGTGTTAGCAACTTGCGTTATAAGCAGCGAATTGTGATAGAATTTCTCGTTGCAGAGAAGGAAACTGTTGTGAACATTCACAAGCATCTATGTGATGTGTATGGAAGTTTTGCAGTCGACAGCAGTAGTCAGTCGCTGGGTTCAGAGAATCGAAGAATCAGGAAGTGGAGATACGGAGCTGCTTGATCGGCCGCGCTGTGGACGTCCTGCCACAGCCACCAACGCAGAAAGGTTGAAATGCGCTGAGGGCATTATTCTTACTGATAGGCGAATCACTACTCAACAGTTGGCCTTACAGCTGTCAGTCAGCTTTGGTAGTGCAAATGCCGTTATAAAAACTCTCGGGTTTTGGGTTCCTCGAAATCGGTCCACTTAAAGATGCACTCCGTGGGACAAGGTTTGAAGATGATGAAGGAGTGATTTATGCAGCGAAGAAATGGCTACATGATCAAGACAAAATTTGGTACGGGCTAGGAATACATGCACTCGTTTCGCGCTGGCATAAAGCCGTACAAGTTGATGGGGATTATGTTGAATAATACCGATGTTTACATGACATATCCATGCATATAGTATATAAATTTCATGCTTTTTGAATAAACAGCTCCTGAGAAAAACGATGTGGTGCATTACTTTCTGAACGCCCCTCGTATATATATATATATATATATATATATATATATATATATATATATATATATATATATATATATATATATATATATATATATATATATATATCTATATATATATATATATACATACACGCACGCACTACAAACACAACACACTCTTAAGAGTTGTTTTGTTGAAGTTAGCATTTAAGTAACAAGTTCACTGCGCACAGATAGCTGACAGTAGTGACACCAGATTTTATGAATGACAGCTCTAAACTCCAGATTATTCTCGAATTGCCACAACCGTTGTGTTAAGAACGTGGGCAGGGAAAATACATTCCTCTTCTTACTCAGTACATTTTGTTCAAAGCGATCAGCCATGAAATTGTTTAATCAAAAGGGTTTTCATCTTTCGCTGGTCATTGATCTCATCTGGAACTAATACGTTCTGAAGTCATTCTCAACCGTTCCAAGAAGCTCCAGCCGATGTGAAAGCACGTGCACAGACATATCCGATGCAAATGGCCTTCCTTTCAGAAAAGATCACACGCTTTAACCAAAGATTTATAGCCATCCTACTTTCAGGGTCTTCATATCATTCGCCGCGAGACCATATTGTAACCTTAAGTGTCTTGTTTCTTCATCGTTAGAGCATGAAAATTCACAGACAATAGACAAAGTTAATGCCTTTACTTGTTCAGACACTTCTTGCAGCTTTATCGCGAGATCTGTTCTTGATGGCCTACATTTCACTAAACGATTTCCTTTTAATGTGCGAACCAAATATTGGAAGAACGTGAAAATGAAATTATTTCAAGATATAAATCCAGAAAACATAAACAATTAAATGCAGGATTTTAAGAGTAGGATAGGCAAAATTGAAGGTACTGCTTGGTGAAAGAACGAAATAAAAGAAGCAGTAAAGATGAAAGTAACCTGTACAAAACCTGTATAAACTATAAGAAAGCAGACGATTTTGTAAAATATCGCTTGGAAAGAAGGGATCGCCAGGAAACAGTAAACAAACAAAAAAATCAAGCAAGAATGAATGAATTGAAGACTTCAATGAAGAATCCCAGAGAGAATTCTGCTGAAGATTGTAAAAAGTGAGAATTAGAGACACATTCTGATACCTAATCACCATTATAAGTGATAAATGCGGAAACCTAACTCTATGTGGAACTAAACGTTGTTAAAACGTTAATCTTTCCAGAGACAAGGCCACTAACTACAGAGTTTTAGAAGTTTTCCTTGAAAATAATGGAGCCAGTTTCCATGTTTACTGCTCTTAAATATAGTTTTTTTTTTTAAATAAAGTTTTGGCGAGGCGCGTTCCGTTCAACCTAGTCGGTTATATTAGGGCGCATATCCAAACACAAAAGATCTTTAGGTCTGAGATAAAATATAGAAGTTTACTATTTATCCCCAGGGGAAATATTACACCTCGTTGCAGCTGAGAGTAAAAATTTCCATGTTCCACTACAAGCAAACAGAACTACCAAGGAGCAAACATTTCATTTGGTAATAACGGACATTAACATTCATTGCAAAGATGTTCTTTTATCATACTTACCTTCAAGGCTTCTTTTTAGTTGGCAGTTATTTATATCATATTTATTGGAGCAGTAAATTGCGTTTTTAAAGTTTCTGTATTATTATTATTATTATGTATCAGACATTAGTGATCTGCGAGGGTTATTACAGTTTTTATATGTTCCATACATCAATGTTAGTTTCCTGAATAACCAGATCCATGTACAGTAAGAAAATAGTGGTCAGCAATGTTCTTTCTGTGTGCACGCACACACACACACACATGCTTCACAAGTAAAGGCATGTAGGAAAATGAACTGCTTTAAAAAAAAAAATCCAAAACACGTGATAATAATCAAGCAATTCCCGTCGTCCATTTAAAAACAATGCGAAATTGACCAAATGAGACCTGGTGTCAGAGGCCCAACTTGTTTGCGTGTATTATAATTATTGTTATTATTGCTACTTAAGACTTTCAGCGCTCGATTTCGTATATCGTCCTATTATTTGGCATATTTTATGCATCTACATTCTTGCCTAGCCGCTCCCAGATTTGTTTACGTTTCACCATGTGAATTGTAGTATTACAAGGCTAATTAGACAGGTCAGCTGATAATACTTCTATCACTTAAGTCGTCTAGCCACCTTTGATAGTGACGGTCATTGTTGACACAAGGCGGTGCCGTACGATCGATGGAAAGAAATCCAGATTGTCTGTCTGAGAAATCCGTCTGGGATATGTACGTAAACACAGGTGATAATGAGGTAATACTTCCGCTGGACCATCTCTGTATCAATAATACAGATAACCCGTCTGGAGAGATTATGTTGGGAAAGGTAGTAGTCAGGAAATAAGTTTACCGATGTGTTTGTGAGTTTGCACAAATGCAATTGGAAGTGTTACTGCCATATTTAAAAGAGGTCACGAGATTAAATTTTAAACCTGATATTTTAAAACACGCGGGAAATAGTAATGATTTACCACCCCGACCCACATAGTCTAAAGAGACAGGATTGGTCTAAATCGAGAGCCTGAAATAAACTATCTCTCATTGGAAAGCTGACCGGAAAAAATCAATCTGGGACTAGGACTGAGAAATGGAAATATAATCTAGCGAAGTCGGAGACCTTCCTCTTCACAACAACCAAACATCTACAGACTTTTATAAACGGGTGCTTGCGTAGAATAGAAGGACTGAAATGGTATGACAAAGTCACAAATGTGGAGTTGATGACAAGAACCAGGCAAGTGGAACAAGAGTTGAGAAGAAGACGCTGTCGATGGATAGGACACACATTGAGGAGACATGTTGATAGCATTACAAGGAGGTCCTTGTTCTTGAATCCACAGAGAAAGAGGCAGAGGTAGACCAAATACATACGGAGAAGAGAACTGGATAAAGAGGTGAAAATGATGAGAAAAACATGGAAAGAACTTGAGCGGATGGCACAGGACAAAAAGACTTGGCATATGTTTGTTGAAGGCCTTTGCTCTTCGGGGAGCTAAAGGGTACTGAATCAGACTGCATTTTCAACAGACGTCAAGTAACAACTTCTATTAGCCAGAAAGAAGGATCGGACAAAGAATTCCAAAATTAAAAGTGACAGATCGAAGTATTTGGGCGTCTTTATAATTCAAAAGAGAACCCGCAATTTTAAATACAAAGACTGGAAACTTAAGGAATCAGAAAACACAAGTCATAAGAGGCATTCTGACACTACCCCAGACCGATCGTTCGAAGCATCAAATCAAAGTTGCTGTGTCCATTCTACTCTGCCAGGAGATTGTATATCCTATTTGAGGTGAGTGTAAACATATATTTTTAAACAAAAATTGTGAATTTGGCATGTCTGTATTTGCTAAGTGGTTATACCAGTCATAGGAGGCTGGTAACCTCAACATTTGAAAAAAGTATGTTCATAAACCACTACAGCAAGCACTGGTGTGTGCTGTATGCTAGTTTGCTCAGGAAAGCGAAAGCAGAAGCGACTCCAGACTCCGAACGGAGCAGTGAATATGCGCCTAGGGTGTATAGTATCATTTTGTGAGATATGTGTACTTGTATAATGTTAGTTCAGGCAAATCATTGCACTCGCGCTGTCCAGACACATTTTCCCTATTTAAGTAACCAGAAGAATAACGGTGATTTCTAATCATATTCCCTGAGTTATCCTATGTATACTCAGGGAGAATAATTATTCAGAGAGGCTAACATAGGTGGGTGAACAGCGAGACAATGCGCCTGTTAATCTTCAGCCCACAAATGTACTTAGCAGAAGCTTTTATTTTTCCTAAAGTTCGTGGTACGAGACTACATTACTGTTCGTGGTACGAAGTTACAGTCTGAAGTAAGAGTCTTCGCCACTATCTTGTGATTCAAAAGCTGGGTTCGACACCAACTACCTACAGTGGGCACGTGAAGACACCCACCTTGACATTAGGAGTGAAGTTCATCTAGACGCCTCTAGAGAAGAGTCATCATCACAAAAGACCTGACAACGACCCATTGCAGTACTCAGCTAGTTAAGTTTTTTGTAACAGGCGCAAGTAACGGACAATAATCATCAGTCCCCAATTAAGTCTCAGTGAAGACAATTTTTAAAAAACCTCTAAAGTCACTTTCATCCATATTTATTTAAATTTGTTAAAGACTAATTGATTATTAAATTTGTTATATGTTATTTTACAAATCCATAGTTGATTCAGTTCTTATAGATAAGAGAGCGTATGTATGATCTAAAATCTTTAATACATGTACATATAATTACATCTATAGAGCCAAAAATACTTACGGGGTATAACAAGAATTGCGCTAGATTAAACCAGCTGGGGGCTCGAATAAGCCACACCATTGCTTAAAACTTCATAAAAGGTGACGGATCACATATAAGTTATCAGTGCTCTGCCCTATGCAGCATTGTTCTTGACTTCTGAATTATCTTGTGAAACTCCCTTGAGATGGAAACATCATTATCCTTCTATCTACAACTCTGCCAAGAGTAATCTTGTGCGAAGGTAGATACCTTTGAAGACCCATTTTAGATACTCTTGAGTTTTGGCCACTGGTGGACCGTAGTGCAGAGCAAAGGGGAGGCAAATTACCAACAGTGTAGGAAAAACACAGCCTCACAACAAATTTCCGTTTAAAACATGCAAGAACAATAGTGGTTACGGAAAGTCGAATGACTATTTTTTTTTAATGATTGCTTGTGTACAATTTGATATACACTCAGTGTATATCGCACATAAGTTATTTCGCTGGGATTGCACAACTTGAACTTTTTTTTGCATGCAGGCCACGAAAAGGGAACACTGGTGGTAAGAGAAAGTCTGCTTCTTCAAGTGCCGAAGGCGATCATGTTTCTCCGTAACATTCTATGGTTGGTACTTATTATCATTTCTGTTGTTCGCTGTTTCCAGGCAAGTGTATCCTGTATGTTTGTTCTTTGCTGTCCTTTTTCTCTTCTTTTTTTTTCCGTCAGATGTTCCCATTGTCATGGTGTAGTATAATTTTCTCTTATAACACAAGTCGCGGAAAAACAGAGATGCCACTGCATCATATCTGCGGCAAAGCTCTTTACTAAAAATGGAAGACTATGCCTGCATCCAGGAACGAATGGAAATACACTTTCTAAGATCACTCTTTAGAGGTGAAAATGCTTCTGTCTGGGGACATCAAAGGTGACCAGCCTGCTCCATCCCTTCTTCCAAAATACGCGGGATTTAAAAAAAAAAAAGAGAGGGCGTAATTAAAGGTCACATTATCCACACCCGTGCACATGTTTAAAGACAATCCATCTATCAGTAGCTCATGCAGTTCTAGAACTCACCATGTCTGTTGGCTGAATCTTCAATTTTGTGACATCCGGAGAACCAGCACTTCCACACCACGCGAAAACGTGGGTAGTGCACGAACGGACCTGATAAAACCTCAGAAAGAATTTATTAATCACTCACTCAACGCTAAATTGGTGCCACCAGTGCATCAAAGTTTCTTGGTTTCCAAAAGGTAGGGCTTTGAAATTAGGATTAAATGTCTTGGACATAATCACCTAGTACAGCGGTTTTCAACCTGTGCGCCGCGGCGCCCTGGGGCGCCTTGACTGACGGTCAGGGGCGCCGTGAGTGGGCTCATATTTTTTTCGTATTTAGCTGTAAAGAAAACACAGAGCTGTGGGAAATTTCATTTTTGGTGTTTGTCAACCTGCGTGACCCCGGAGAAATTTCACTTTTGATGTTGGCCAGCCTTTAAAGTCTCGCTCCCCCGACCCGCCTATCAACTTTCCGCGCATTCTCGCGCGACTATAGTAGGTAACACGGGGATTTTCTGTTTTCAAACGTTTTTGATTGTGTTGTGAGTTTGATATAAACTATAGAAAGATTTTTTTTTAATTTGGCAAGTGTTAGTAAAAAGCGAGAACTTGTTGAGGGTGACAAGGAAAGTGGTAATGAGGAACGAAAACGTAAGTATAGAAAATACGACGAAGGTTACTTAGATTTTGGTTTCACGTGCACTCTTGTGAGCAGTGAAGAGCATCCACAGTATGTTTTGCGTTTCAAAGTACTCTCTGTCGAATGTATGCTGACTAGCAAATTGAAGCTCCCTTTAGAAAGTGTTCATAAGAATGACGTGCGCAAAACAAGAGAATATTTCTCTAGAAAGCTGAGTCAAATGAATTTGAAAGAACAAAAATTAGCATTTTCTAAGCAGGCGACAATCTCGAGTAAAGCTCTTCTGTGGGAATACAGCTTTTGCCCATTCCTTTGTCAGACAGTACAATCAGCCATCGAAATCAAGATTTAGGAGAGGATCTTAATGAACAGATTATAGAAAAAATGAAGGAGAAGGACTTTGCTTTGCAGCTTGATGAGGCAACTGAAAGCAATAGAGATGCTCATTTAATCTGTTATGTGCGGGTTTGTTGATGAAATAAACGAAATGGTGTAAGGACATAAATGCAGGTACGACAGGCAAAAATTTATTTGAAATTGTGGACAACTTTTACTGTACAAGTTTTTTGTTATGGAGATTGAATCATGAGTGCAGTATATCAGTGAATGATTTTCAGACAAAAATTTAAAAAATGTTAGAAAGAAACTACTTTTTCTGTGCAGTTTTCGGTTTTTTAGTAAGAGTTTTCAAAGTGCACTTTGTGTATATTTTTTCTTGTACGTGTAAGTTTTTCACAGATTGTCCAATTGCATTTTTTTTTTTAAATTACATTAATAAATTACATTGTTTAAAAGCCTTTCCAAAGCTCTCCTGCTCAAAAAAAGTTAGGCTAAATGTCGAAACATCGCTAGACTTTTTACCAGTTATCCCACAGGGGAGCCGCAGAAAGAATGTAGTTGGTCAGGGGAGCCATGGACTCAAAAAGGTTGAAAACCGCTGACCTAGTACCATCTGAAAGGAAACAGTAGTGAAAATTTGTTGACGGGGAAGGGATCGATCTTGTTATTCATAACTTGAATATTATTCATGATTTTATCTCATACGACATTGCTTCATAGTCTATGTTAGATGCAAACTGAAGATATAATTTCATTTCACTCGAACATTAATTTTTATTCTTCGAAATATACATGCTACGCAATTTAATCAAATTAAGTTTCTCTGTCTGTGAATAATTAATCACGGTCTTCTCCCATTCGACATAAAAAGACAGAATTAACTTGATTATGAAGTCCTTATATTCTTACTTGTGCTATCTGCAGTGCTAAACCCATGCTGGAAGGAGAGAGGAAAACTTGAGATAAAAATCATAACATTCCTAAATAAGTCGTTCCATAATGCAAGAATCTGTAAGCTTTTCAATCATTTTGGTCTCATGTAGGACAGCAATGTTTTATCATTGAACTATTCTTTACATGCGTTTGAATGCACATATATGTCTATAGCATGTTCTGTGACTGAATAAACCTTCAGTGATCACTGTTAAACCTTTACTTGTTCGTGGTTTAATCTTTCCTTGTTGAGCGAATTATTGTATTATTTTCTGAAGATCATAAGTGTCTTGTTCATTATCATTGGGCAAATCATGCTGATGTTGAGAAGTGCGAATGTTGGGTATTATGGTCCAATCCAACTTGATACAGTTGACAACGCTATGTGGGTTTGAGTCCACAAAAAAATACGATTTATTACGTATACATATATCACATATAATCAATCAATCATGGCATATCATTACTCCCTGCACTACTTCTCGAAGAAGAAGATTTAAAAAAATGACTCAATCCTTATAGATTTTTTTAAAACATCTGCACGATAAATCTAATAACTCGATTAATTATATCAAAATTTAAAATTTGCGACATACGGCCCACAATGTTTTGAATAAAACAGTGTCGAAGGTCGTCGTCATTATCCTAAATGTCACATAATACATGGAAATAATACTAAGTTAACGAAACATCAACAGTAAAGAAAAGATAGTGAATTATTATCTAATTAACTAAATGTTTGTCAGCTAACTTAAGATGTGGTGAATTAATCAAAGTCCTAAGAGATAACTAATTAAATATAGTTAAGTAATTAATGAAATCAAGTATGAATGTCATTTGTGTAGAAAGTTATAGAATTAAATCTAATTAATTAAACTAATAAAGTATTGTATTAAAGTTAACCAAGGCAAAGAAAACACCAAGAACACATGAGAAAGTATACATGAAAGAAAATAACTGAAAGGAAGTAGCAACGAATAAAATTAATAGAGTAAATTAAGTAATATGTATAACGAAACTTGTATGTAAAATATCTATCTCATTTAAAACTAAATTAAATTAATCTATTCACTAATAAACAATTATACTTCGCATTTTATAAAACATTTACGTTAAATGAGTAATGTAAATACACATAATATTTAACAGTTACCTAATTATAGTAATTATATTAATTATTTGTGTGATAATGTTTCTTTTCAAACTTTTTATTTTTATTTAATCGCATTATAGTATCGAAACCAAAAGTGTCAATCACGATTAGTAATCTGTTATTAGTCCCTATCTGTACCCAATGTACAGTATAATACGTTAGCTGGAAAAGTTCATTCAGCTGAAGTTGTTCATGAGTGTTTAAACGAAAATGTAGAAGTGTACGTATCAATCCATTCATTCATAAGTTCGAGTGCATATTGATTGTAAACCGAATCACGACGAGTGATAGATTTATGGACACTAACCAAAGTCCATAATCATGTAGTTGAAAGATCAACGAAATTGACATGTAATTGAACGATCCACACGAATGCTTGAGAGATAATTGAGTATATTGTACATATACTGTACATATATATTGAGAGATAATTGAGTATATTGTACATATCACAAACGTTTCTTGTCATGAAACTGATTCTGGATCCCGTATGTACTATGAATACGAATTGATGTTCGCAACTGTTCAAACGTCTGTAGACAACACATTTTCATTGATAATTATAAGTTGCAGGTCCGTATGACAATGTGTATGGATGGATATGTCGATCGTATATAAGCGTTCGTAGTTCAGTAAACTTGTGTCATTAATTATCGTCCTTTGATGATGTAGGATGGCGTGATAAGGAGTCTGCCACTATATTCTCCGAACCTGGAATGGACTCGATGGTGAATTGGAACGGTTGCAGAAGTATTGATAATCTGGCTAACTTCGGGCTCTTATGATTGGCTCGTCTGAGCGCAGCTACCGACTTCTGATCAGTCTGTACCACAAACGGAGCGCCAAGTAGAAATTTCTCGAGCTTCTGTATCGACCAAACGACCGCTAACAATTCCTTGTCTTTCACGGAATATTTCTGCTCTGAGTCCGTGAGTTTTCTTAATATAAATAGTTTTGGGTGGAGTACGCCTTCATGTTCTTGGAGCAGACTACCGCCTAATCCGTAATTGCTGGCATCTGTACGAAGAATGAAAATTTTTTAAATGTCTGGCAACCTTAAAATAGGTGGCCTGGAAAAGATGGTGAGTATTTGATTAAAAAGTTTTGTCGCAGTCTTCAGTCCACTTGACCTTCTGTCTGGTCTATGTGATAAAATTTTTCGCATCATGCGAATAAACGTTGCCGGTGCGTTCATGAGCCCAAACGGCATGACATTCCACTGGTAAAGACCTTGTGGAGTCGAAAACGCAGTAAGATATTTGGCTTGTTCTGTTAAGGGAATCTGCCAATATCCCTTAGTTAAATCTATTTTTATGAAAAATTTTGCTGTCGATAGACGAGTACGTAAGTCGTCAAGAAGTGGATGTGGTTCACTGCCAGCGACTGTCTGAGCATTCAATTTTCTATAGTCAACACATAGACGAATGTTATTGTCTTTCTTTCTAACAATAACCAAAGGTGAAGAAAATGGAGAATTACTACTCTCTATGATACCTGAAGCCAACATTTGTTCGAGTTCCTGAGTTGTCTTAATTTGATAATGTACTGGAACTGAATATGGATGTAAGCGGATAGGTGTATCATCTTTGAGTATTATGTCGTGACAAATAACTGATGTGCGACCAGGCAAATCAGTTAACACATCCGAAAAAGGCTTTAACAGATCAGCAATCTGACGATGCTGTTGAGGTGTAACCGAAGGAGAAATGGAAACATCTCGCCATGATTCTGTAGCCTGTAAAGCAGGTACAGGTAGAGACATATGTATTTCAGGAAAAGAAGATTCTTCTTCCTGAATTACGGATAGACTAGAATATTGGCAAGAACCAACTGATTTGTCATCTAGATCATGGAAAAGAGATTGTAAGTGTTCAGGGCGAGTGTGAAACTCCTTAAGCATATTGATGTGGTATATTTTCTTATGACCCTTAATGTCTAAAACATAGTCAACGTCAGAAATTCTGTCTAAAACTTTGTAAGGACCATTCCATGCGATTAATAGCTTATTTTCTTTGCGTGGAAGTAATACGAAAGCCTCATCACCTGGAAATAGCTGGCGTAAGCATCTATTCTTGTTCTGAAATAATCTTGCTTTAAATTTAACAGCCTCTGATGAAGCTGTCGCCAACTGGCAAGCGTCTACAGTTTGTTTACGCAAGTTGATGACATACTCGTATGATGACTGGGTTTCCTGGGTCATCTCAGAGTCGAGTAGAAGATCTTTTATCAGTCCCATTGGACCCCTTGGTGGAGCACCAAACACCAATTCAAACGGAGAGAAGCCAGTCTGTTCATG
Source organism: Oreohelix idahoensis (assembly GCA_024509875.1). Taxonomy (NCBI): domain Eukaryota; kingdom Metazoa; phylum Mollusca; class Gastropoda; order Stylommatophora; family Oreohelicidae; genus Oreohelix; species Oreohelix idahoensis. The sequence continues at coordinate 163,848 of JAMPIV010010808.1, read as the reverse complement.
CGGCACCTCTCGGTATGCGAACAGCACAGCTGGGAGTACTCTGTCCCAGTCTTGAGGGTGCTTAACGGTAACTTTGTGCAGTAGTTGTTTAATGGTGCGATTGAGCCGTTCCACTGAACCATTGCTCATCGGGTGATATATACTACTGAGGTTTCTTCCGATGTCAAGGGTCTTCATCACTTCAGACATGGTGTCAGAGACAAATTTAGAACCATGATCTGATAATATTTTTCTAGGAAATCCTACTCTGGAAAAAATAAGTAACAGTGCATCAGCTACATCTGATGTAGTGGTGTTCTTTAATGGGATGGCTTCTGGCCATCGTGTGCAGAGATCAATGCATGTGAGGACAAATCTATGACCTCTGGCCGAAGGTAAAAGAGGGCCAATAATATCTATGGCCATCTTATCAAATGGACGTACCGAAATGTCACATGCCTGTATCGGAGCAGTATGAAATGCTCCTCGTGACTTAACCTTTTGGCAGGTGACGCATGAACGTACATATAATGATACGTCACGTGAGATACCTGGCCAAAAAAATGAAGACAACACTCGAGAACGTGTGCGAGTGTATCCCATATGACCCGCGCATTGGGAGTCATGTGCATGTCGTAGGATAAAAGGTCTTAATGATAAGGGCACCAGAACCTGTTGTTTCACCTGAGATTGGTCCATATAACATCTGAGTAGAATGTCGTTTTTAATTTTAAACCAATGTTTACACTTGTTATCAGAGGTGACATTATCGTAGTTATGTACCAAAGCAAAAAATTTTTTTAAAGAGTTGTCTTCTCTTTGTTCGGTTGCAAATGATACTCTATCTATAGTTGAATGAACATTAGTGTCATTCTGGAGAACTGTTTCAAGATTTGAAGTATTAACTTTCTCCAAAGTTTGAGCCTTGGCTCGAGTTGTCACTGCATTGGCTGTAAATAAGTTTTTTTTTTCCCATTCAATAATTTCCTCTGGTGTGCAATCCTTACTACCGTGGATGCGTCCCACCGTAAGATCAGCGACTGGATTTTGCAACATGCAAACCTTGACATTCCTGTAAAAAATGGCATGTTAATATTTATTATGGCAGTGGGGTAGTACTCGACAGTCCCACCAAAAGTAATGCATTTAACAAATTCATTAGTGGAGCAACTCGGATGGACTAATGACTGCCTAATGCCGATGGTAGTTGACCCGGAATCTCTCAACACGGATACCACTGTCCCGTTGACCAATCCTCTATTGAAGATCAAGGTGCCAGTACCGTCGTTTGCAGTGAGACTAACTGCCGGGATAGGATGTACACACTTCAACACAGTTGGGATGTCTTTCTGCAAAATAGTTAAGCATTTTTGGCTACGATTTGCCACATCAACATCAACTGTACAACAAGAAGATGAATGCACCAAATTGGTATTGTCTTGATTACTTAAGGGTGTACTGCTAGTCAGTGCAGCCCCTGCGCTGTGCTCAAACCGTTGTGGTCCACGTGAATGAGACCGTTGTCGGTGATGATCACCAGAATTATTTAGTTGTCTACCATTATAACTGTTGTTTCTGGATCTATAATTTTGATTATTATTATTCCAGTTATTACCATTGTTATTCGGATTGAAGTTATATGTTTTTTTTCCAGTTTGAATTTTGTTGAACGTTGTTGTTATTTCTGTATTGAGGTGACTGATGCCTGAATTGCTGTCTACCTCGGTTGAAATTATCATTCTTGTTGTAATTATTTTGTTTATAATATTTATTGTCATTATATCTCTTATGGGTACAATTTCTATCAAGACTTTGAGCTCTTGATCTATTATTACCATGCCATGTATCAGCAGAAGCTACTGGTAAAGCTTCTCTCAAGTGAGAATTAGCTATACAAACACCTGGGTCTGCAGTACAATAATTGACTGCCATTTCTTCCAATGCAGATATAGTGGGTGGTTTGCGTTCCTGTAGAAATGACAAGAATGGTGTGCTGACGGAGGATAGAACTTTATCCCTAAGCAATAAATCAACTAGTTTATCATAAGATTTATCCACTCCAGCGAGTTCAACCCATCTAGTAAAAGTAATGCGTACATTAGCAATAAACCCCACAAAATCTTTGCTTGAATCTGGTAGAATATTCTTAAACTTCATTCTATACCCTTCTTCATCTAGGTGAAATCGTCTTAATAGTAATGATTTTGCAGCATCATAATTATTGATAATTGCTGGGTCCATATTCTTTATAGCATTTAATGGTTCACCATCCAAAAATTCACTAAGTTTTAAAACCCACGAGGATTTATCCATTTTGTTTGTCTTACATATATCTTCAAACCTTAACAGGTTCGATGATAAATCGTCAAAATTATGTTTGAAAGTTGGTAGTTTAAACATGTAAGTGCCTCTAGGCTGGTTGAATAAAGAAGTATTATGTGAATCATCCTTATTGCTATTTGCAGCCACTTGAGCTCTCAATTTTAATTCACCAAAACGCATCTGCATTAACTCTTTTTCTTGTTTTATTTTTCTTTCATCTAACTCTCTGTCTTGTTTCATTTTATTTTCTTCTTCAATACGTTTCATTTCATCTCTTGCCACCCTTTTCTCCTCGTTGGCTTCACGTTCTGCCTTCCTTCTCTCTTCTTTGGCTTCACGTTCGGCTTCTTCTTGTTTCACTTCAGCCTTCCTCTTTTCTTCTTTGGCTTCCGCCTTGGCTAGTTCCGCCACTGTATAATCACGAAGTGCTTCTCCTTTTAAAGCAAATTCTTTACCAATGTTAACAAAATATTCCAAAGTCGCCATAGTAAATAACTAAAGTATCTACTTAGTCAATATTTATATATTTATATGCAAGATTAATAACCGATAAGGTATTGTGACTCCATATAGTCAATCAAATAACTATCACATGCTTTACAATTACTTGTAAGTTCAAAATTTATTATTTTCCCAATATTTTATAATATTATTGCCTTAATCATGCTAAACAACTAGTGGTTACATGACCTACTAGTGTAAGATGCAGAAAATAATTCAGGCATCCAATAATTTCATTTAAATAACTCTGAATATATTCTTATTATTAAAGTATTATCTTATCATCTTATTAATGTTAATGAAGAAGTATAACATATACAATAAACAGAAGAATTACAAAATACAATTTTACACCACAATTTCGAATTACCAACATTAAAACGATATGAAGAACTGAATAAACATTACGGAAGTGACAAAGTATACTGAAATTAAATAGGTCAGACCACAAAGAAATCTAAGAACTTTGCACAAACATGGACTCTATACATATGACGTCACAAATTTACGTGTAGAACTGAAAGATAGTTAGATCAGAATAACGTTATAGATAACAAACAACTGACAAAACTAAGTAAAATAAAACTGAGGACAATAATAATACGCCATGCATATACATAACTTCACAGCTAAACAGATAATGTTGAATAAATTCAAGTACGAACAGAGTATGCCATCAATGATTCTTAATGGATCTTTCGTAAGTTGAAAATAGTCAAACGGTTCCCTATCGAACGATTCTGGATTCTGTGGTCAGCGAAGCGACATTGCAGACATATCCATAATTCCCACCTACCGCACACAAATGTATACAACAAGATAATAGTTGCCCATCGCAAGCGAAGATGGCGACAGCTTCAGACTTGAATTGTGAGACATCAGTGCCGTGATCTCAAGTGGCTAATTAGTCCTATTTTGGCCCTACAGGCCATGCCACATACGGGGCACACATGGTTAGAGTCGATAGTAGTGTTGCTGCGCATTCTGACTTTTCTTGCAGCGCGCTTGCCTTCTGCCTTATCAGCTAAATTCTGTTCTGCAATGTGAGCGCCTTGAGTAATGTTTGTCAGCCAGGCAGAGCGATCATGTGCAATAGTCTCCCAGGAGGAGACATCAATTTTGAAGCTGCTCAACAAGAAATATTAATATGATTAACATGTAACATATAAGTAATTATGTAGGCCTAGATAGGCATGCCTGAAAAATACAAATGGACTAAAAATTTGCATGAACACCAAAAATAGTACTTATCTGTCGAAGAGCAACATAATCTCCGAACAGTGCCTGCATGCACTAACAGAGACAAATAGCTGTCTGGAACGATAGTTCAAGATTTGATAGTACTGGTTTTCTTGTAGATCTTGACGCCTTTTGGGATTTGACTTTTGACACACGTTTGCAACGGCCGCGACATTTCACTTGACAAGGTTATGACGTCAGTTTGACCTCTAGTACACATGCGCAGTGGTTCATATTCTTTTCAAGTCATGTGATGCGTACGGAAAATGTTAAAAAATTCTTGGCAATGCGAATAGTTGTTCTTGAACACAGTTTATGATGTCTTGCAGAAAAAATTTCGTTTCCCAAACTGTGGCCACCATTTGTTAAACCCTTACTTGTTCGTGGTTTAATCTTTCCTTGTTGAGCGAATTATTGTATTATTTTCAGAAGCTCATAAGTGTCTTGTTCATTATCATTGGGCAAATCATGCTGATGTTGGTGAAGTGCGAATGTTGGGTATTATGGTCCAATCCAACTTGATACAGTTGACAATGCTGTGTGGGTTTGAGTCCACAAAAAAATACGATTTATTACGTATACATATAATCAATCATGGCATTTCAAAATGGTACATCATATCCGTGCAGTCCACTATCATCTCCTATATTACTCCTCTGTCGTCAAAAGGTCTGACTGTTTACACGCGACGCCGTATGTCGGTCGTCCGGTAACGAACAGCCATAGGTTTGGCGACATACTAATTCTGACAATTATATCACCATACTCCCTGCACTACTTCTCGAAGAAGAAGATTATACATTATGATGGGATGACTCAATCCTGCATCCATACATGAATAAAAGCCGACCCCTTGGCTTATAGTTAAAGGAGAACATCTGCACGATAAATCTTGGGAGCAATCAATAACACGTCTGACTTGAACAAAGTACAGACTATGAAGGGTGTATATAGATCGTTACCATGCGGTAGCTTAACAACTAATCACGTCATGTCTAACCCTAGACAACCGTACAAATTCGCGTTCAATAAATTATATTTAAGCGCAAAACATCTTATATTTATAGCATCCCAATACATTAACGCGTAACTTTAAAGTGCTCACAATTGTAGTGGCCAACGTGTCGTAACAATCACATGTACGTGTAAGAAGCTGAGAATGTAATATTTAAACACAGTTACAGACTTTGATCCACTCTCACTGTGCGTCAGCTCTTGGTGATACACAGTTACTATACACATTTTATTGAGGTTGTGCCTACAACCTAGACACATGGTCCGGTGGTTATGTTAGGACGCATTTCCAAATATAAAAGACCTTGTGGTCTGGCGCTACATACATAACTCAGTTCTGAGTATACAGTAAATCCACGCTGCTGAAAAGAAGATTGTCAATAAACTGATATGGTTCAGTAATGACCAACTAACCTATTAGTATATTTTTTAGTAGGCATATATATATTCACTGTTTTCTATAATCTGTAAATGGGAAATTCAAATTCAACCTCTCTCTCTCTCTCTCTCTCTCTCTCTCTCTCTCTCTCTCTCTCTGTGAGATAAATGATAACGTTATATATATTTATATATATATCCTTTTCAAATGCAAAGGAAGCAAACCTCACTCCGCTGAAGAGCGATTCAAGACAAAAAAACCACAATCGACATAAATACACTTTGATCTCCTAAGAAAATGGACGCGAGTTCATGCGGAAATCTAATCAGGAGGAGGACAAGACCTGGAAGTGCCTAAGTGGAAATCAGAATAGATGTGAACGTCGCAATGAAATGAAAAAGTGCAAAGAAACGTCAGGAAATTAAATCACACTGGCGTGGCCAAAATAACAGTAAAGAATGTGTTGAAATGGAGTTGATAATGACAGCCGCTTTCGATGTTTTTACATTTCTCTAAAGTGTACGGAACTGTATTCGGTGGTGAGAATCAACGAGATACGATATAGGAGACAGAAGTAAGCATATGCTGTCCAGAAAAAAATAGTCAGGTACCCATCAACTCTATTCTTCCATGAAGTTTATACAATGTCCTGTACATATACAACTCATTCTGGTATATAGCATTGTCGTAAATTGTGAGAAGATAGGACAGATATTTATGGTCCCGCTGAAGCAGAGGTGATAGTGACAGCTATGTGAAAGGAAGGTGGTAGAAATAGTATTGTTTCACGAGGAGGGGTAAACGTGTAGGGAAAAGGTGATAGTGTAGAGAGAAAAAGGCAGTCTTGGATTGAGTAATTGCTCTAATCCAGCCTATCTTACGACTCTATTTACTTTCAGACGCCCTTACTCTCCTTGTACAGCATACAAGGTACACAACACTTAAGTACACAAACTTCTGTGACATATAACTACTACATACGGACGTGAAAACAAACTATGAATAACATACATACATACATATATAAATATACTACTGGACAAAAGTTAAGGGCCGCCATTCAGTTTAAACAAGGTTTATATAATTCTTCGTGAGCAGGGTCGATTTTCCAAATGTCCGGTAGCTTGAAATCTCTCAAGAAGTCTCTGAATGGTAGAGTGGGACACTACTAAACGTCTTGCATCATGACGAACAGATTGACCATCCTGAATCCATGCCATGGCTCGACCACGGTCTACAGTGCTGAGACTTCTCCTTGGTGGCATGGCTAATGCAGTGATCATTTCGACCACTTGTCATACTGATTTATTGCATACCAACGGTGAACACTCTTTACCGATGATCATCTTCCACGTGCATTCAAATTCAACTCACTTTTTCACCTTTTGAACTAGTGAGGCGTGTTGCAAAAACCACGAGTTTTTGCAGCAACAACGGCAATTTTCACGTGCGGGTTAAAGGGACCCAGTTTTTGGACGTTTAAAAAAAATTAACCTAGTGCACACAGAAATGTATACACATTTCTCTGAGCTCAGTTTTAATGACATTTTCACTTGTCTTTACAGTTTGCCAATCAATTATATAAACCTTGTCTAAACTGAATGGTGGCCCTTAACTTTTGTCCAGTAGTATATATATATATATATATATATATATATATAGATATATATATATACATATATATATATGTATATATATATATATATATATATATATATATATATATATATATATATATATATATATATATATATATATATATATATATATATATATATATATATATATATATATATCAATCAGGGGTTTGACCGACACTATAGAGTAAGGTTTATTAAATTTATTTTCACTAAATATCACATCAAGAAATACATTTTAGTTACATCAGAGAAATGAAAATATAAATCTAATAGGCCTTCCCTCTTGTATAGGAAAATTTAGAAAGCTCCCACCCGAGGTAATGTACCCAAAAAGATCAAATAATTAACAATGGGAGTAGGGGGCAGTCTGGTCGGGTAAAGAATAAGTCCTTGATTTAACTATCCCGTAGGCATTCAGATTAGTGAGAGATAAATAAAAGATGTTGTATTAGTAGTAACTTAAGAAATAAGTTCTTTCATTCTGTTTCACTCTCTACACACATACAGTGAGCTCACTTCCGTTATGCTTACCCCTCTGCCGACGCTGCATACATTCCATGGAATTTATCAAACACATTGTATTTAAGACTATTATGAGTCCTATTATTTGTCCAGTTCAGCCCCAGACTCTCCGTTTAGGCAACTGCTATTTTTCGCGGAGAGTCGCTGAATTTGTGCGTTGATTATTTTTTTTCCTTAGTATTCCTCTTCATACTGCAGGTATTGGTTTGGGATACATTTTTCTAGGTGGTGGCACTGTCCTGGAAATTTATAAGTTAATATAGTTGTTTTTTCCCCGGAGTGGTCTAGCCTCCAGTGGCTGTGACTCTCTCTGTCGTAGTGAATGTGTAAAAAAACAACAGAATGTTACTCACAGGCTGTTCTCGGAAGGAAATAGCCGAGTATGACCCGTGAACTCTCTCTGTAGAATTTGGTGGTAGGAAAACTTTACTGTCATATGGTGTTTGTTAAAGAAAATTAGTGCTGTAAGTTCTGCCACATCAGGCCAGTAATATTTATATGGATAAGATGGAAAAATCTTCTGGCATAGTGCCGTTCCAGTTTAAAATTAAAAATTTTTTTACATTGAAGTGTTCTGGTTATTTAACCACTCTCATGGATGGAGAAGGTGGACCGCGAAGGGTCTCCAACATCAGATTTTCACCGACAATGTTTGTATGTTTAGGAACTTATAATTGGAATGCCATAAGACATCTGGCCATACATCTATATAAGAACCGCTGGATTGCAAAGGTATGATCTACCTATATAAAAGAGAATAGATAACAGGTAATCATACTATAATTATATTCTAACATCCGCGTTTTAGGTAAGACCTGCAAATCACTCCGGTATTTAATTATCTATATATAAAAAAACCACGTTATGAACACTAATCACTTAAAATTTACGCATGATTAAAATAGAAATAAATAGTATCAAACAAATTATCGATCGTCTAGCGTCTTATAATATTTTAAGCCTCTCCTACTGGGGAATAGCAAGAAATTAGATTACGTTTACGGCTGGAGAAAATTTAGCTATAAGTTTATTTAATACGTTATTCAGCTTAACACAAAATCCCAGTGAAATATAATGTATAAACTTTAACGATTAAATCACTCAAAACTCTAATATATTATTACCGCAGCACAAAGAATGAATTAATCTCCACGTATAAAAGAAATCCAAAATTCTTGTTTGGCTCTCATTTATGAGCTAGGTACTTTCTTCAAATCTCTGGCGCTATTGATAACTGAATTTTTAAGAGATGCCTATATATATTAAATGAATAGAAATCGTTAGCTACATGCGAGATTTTTCATCGCTGCCTGATTCTCGGGAACTTTTGCGGTCGAACCGTGAATCAAAGCTATTTTTCACAACTTCGCCGCCAGGCTCCGCCGTTCCTGCAGAGATTTCTTCCCCGCGTGGACGGTTCTCGTTCTGGTGTTACAGAATTCGCTCTCTCTTAGTGACTACAAAAGACGTCGATAACTGACCGCCGGTGCTGCCTCTGGCCCGCCTCTTTGAAGGAATGACAGTAAGAGATCCAGAGATTGCTAATATAATGGCTCGTGAAAGAAGACCGTAGGCGTAGCTAAATTAAAATTAAGACAGAGGGCGAATGACATGGCTTACAGCGCGCTCACTTGGACATGCTAATTAGGGAAGCACGTGGAACCCACGTTGGCGATTTTGATTTCAACAAAATGAGGGGTACCGGTGAGATTAAAGTGTAGCTTCAATGTTCATCTGTCACAAGCATCTGGTATTACACATGCATTACACAATTGTGAATAAGGAGAAAGCACTCTATCAAGTTATTCGACACAACATATGGAAGGGGGGGGGGGTCAGAATAGGAAGAAGGAGAAGAAGTGGATAACATAAGATCATTGTGTAAGCGCAGCCACACAGAAGTGAGAACAACAGTAGAACGCTAGTTCACATGTCACATCTACAGGTGTAATAAAAGTTTGTAAAAGGAAATTTTTAGAAAACAAACGAAGCGTAAGACAAAGATATGCGCCATTATCTGCTCTGTTCTCTCAGTTCAGTGAAAATCTGAGTTACATAAATATTATGTCAGAAAAAAGGTCAAAAAATATAAAAACTTCAGATACGCTATTAAAATGACTGATACAACAGCAACAGAAAATAAAAATAAAGGGCTTGGCCTAAATAATAAGAACAACTCAGACCTAAGGGTCTTTTATATTTGGACATGCGCCCTAATATAACCGAATAGTGTCAATCATAAAAAGCCTTTATGCCAACTTTACGTGTAACATTGGGCAGAGCAACCAACCTAACCTTTGAAGTGAAGACAGGAGTACGACAGGGATGCCCCTTATCAACCACTCTATTTTTAACAGTCATAGACTGGGTGATGCGCCAGACAACAGAGGGCAGTCCAAGAGGAATAAGATGGACTACATTTTCTACATTGGAAGATCTGGAATATGCAGATGACATTGCACTACTAGCACATTCACATCAACACATCCAGGAAAAAACGGAAAGACTTAATAAGTTTAGCCAGCAGGTGGGCTTGAACATCAATTTAAAGAAGTCAGAGGTCATGACGCTCAATGTGAGCAACCCTGAGCCCATATCAGTAAGGAATCAGCAACTGGTACAGACATACACCTTCACATACCTAGGATGCATAGTAACACCAGACGGCGGGGCAGGCAAAGACATCAACATCAGAATGAATAAGGCAAGAACAGCCTTTTTTAGCCTAAACAACATCTGGAAGTCCTCTCAGTACAGCACAAGCACAAAATTAAGATTATATCAGAGCTGTGTGCTTTCTGTGCTTCTCTATGGTGCGGAATGCTGGAAAAATCGAAATTGTCCTCTTTTCACACAACATGCCTAAGAAAAATTCACCGAATCTTTTGGCCGAACACCATCACCAACCAAGATCTGCTTACTCGGAGCAAGCAAGAGGACATGCACACCATCATAGCTGGCAGACGCTGGAGCTGGGTTGGCCATGTCCTCAGAAGAGACCCCGATGCCATCACAAGAACAGCTATGCTTTGGACCCCTGAAGGGAAACGAAAGAGAGGCCGACCAAAAACACCCTGGCGGAGGACTGTGGAGGCTGAAATGCAAAGAATGAACCAGAGTTGGGGCACTGTACGAAGGATGGCCACCGACCGAGCAAAGTGGAATCAATTTGTTGTTGCCCTACAAGACGCCACTAGGCGTGATGGCCACTGACTGCTTTGACGGTCGGCGGCTAAGGATCAAAGAAGAAGAAGGTTGAACGGGACGCGCTCGCCAAAACGAGGCAAAAGTTTTACATTTAAAAAAAAAAAATAACAAGAAAACCGAAGAAATGGCCATCTTGAAGAAACAGAATGATCCAGAGTGCAGTATCAAATTAAATGTGATACTTTTAAAGGTAAGCCAGTGCATTTATATACTTGGACACGCTAATAACATTACTCAGACGATGCACCTCGGCAATAAATAATATACTGATCAAGCTCACGCAGCTTTCTAGAAAACAAAATATGATGTGCAACACATATTTACCAATGGACGTCAGAAAGAGAGTTGTTCTTCAGTGTTAACATAGAGAGGATCGTGTCATACGGCCGTGAATTGTAGACAATCAATAGACAAACAAGATCCCTGGATGTGATTTAACGGCACGATGTTGAGAATACCATGGACGGATTAAAAAAAAAAACTAATTTAAAAAAATAGTCCATGCACAAAGTGAGCTTACTGCGAACTGAAAGAAGAAGTCCCATGTTTTTTTCGGGATGTTGTGATGACGTGATGTAATGTTAAAGTGAAAGAGCGACATGAGAAGTGAAAGAATAAAAGAATTATGCAATAAAAATGAATGTCTGTCGGCGAGTTCAAAGAAGCTCTCTCTCTCTCTCTCTCTCTCTCTCTCTCTCTCTCTCTCTCTCTCTCTCTCTCTCTCTCTCTCTCTCTCCAAGTTCGTTCGTTCGTTCTCTTTCAGAGGCAACAGTCCACGAGAGTGTTAGACCAATGAATGGTGTGTCCTAACATGAGTCAAATAAGGACACTAGAATTGTTGGAGTATAATACTGAGACCTGTTAAGATATTTTTAGAAATCGGTAATCTTATCTCTGATGACTTAGAGAAGGTCTATGAAAGTGACACAAAGAAAGCAGATTGGATATATACAGTATATATATATATATATATAGATATATATATATATATATATATATATATATATATATATATATATATATATATATATATATATATATATATATATATGATAGGAAACTCTTTACAGAGCGATACAACAGGAAGCAATCTGATCATCAGAAGTAGTCCCCCGGTCCGACAGGTGTTTCGGCCCTACTTACTCCTTTACACTCTAAGGGGGGCGGGCCCACTTGGGTCATGACTCCCAAGCGTCTCAGCCTCCTGTTGTCTTGTATCGAAAATGAACCCATTTCACTTATGGTAGCAACTTTAATCCACAACTCCGCCAGCCGTGGAGGCAATTGTGAAAGTAACAAAGAGAAGACATTATTCAGTTCGCTCCGTAGCACATCACAGCTACGGACACACACTGAGTCACCTGCGCGATGCGGACGAGACTTGACACTGCGCGCTCGCCGCTGAAATTCTTCCTGACACCCCTATAGTATACATCGCCTGTCGCCTCTCAGCTACAGCCCTTTCACTAGTATGCCTAAAAACTCAGCGTATAGTGGACTTAGAAAAATTCCTGGTGTTTTCTGTACCGCAGCATTTATTGTCACGATTTACATTGCCCATTGCGGTTGTTCCACAGCCAGCCTGATGCCTTTTCGGCAGTTTCATTAAGCCTCTTCAGTGCCCTTTTTCTCGACTGTCCCTTCAGCCCCAACAGTTTCAATAGATCATACACTGATGCAGCCACAAGCCCTCTTGCGCCCACTTCAACTGCCATGACCCTTGCAGTGAACCCATCGTGTCTCAGATCCGCGGCCAGATCACTGTACTTGGCCGCTTTGAACGAATGTTGCTCGTCTAATCTGGATTCAAATGGCACGGTCAGTTCAATCAGTATGACCTGAAGCGTTGCTGAAGAATGAAGCACTATATCCGGCCGTCTCCGCGATTTTCTGATACTCTCTGGATATGCCCCTCATCCAGGTAGGTCTACCGCCATCTCCCAGTCGTTTGCACAGTCAAGAAGAGATGGTAAACTGCTACCAGGTTTACTCGGTTTGGGGTGTGATGACTTTCCTGCCCTCAGAAAGTATGTATTTGCGGTGCTCGGCCCGGGTTTGCTATTCGCCTTCATCCTTGCCAGATCTATTGTCGCAGCAAGCTCATTTAGCACTTTGTTATGGCGCCAAGTGTATCGCCCTTGCCCTAATGACACCTTACACGCTGAGAGCACGTGTTCGAGTGTCTGCCTCCCCTGGCACAGGGGGCACTGCTCATCATCCGACTTTCCCTATTTCACAAGGTTGGTGGCCGACGGCAGCAGGTCATACATTGATCTAACAACGAAGCTGAGCCTAAGAGGTGCCATATGCCATATATCATTCCATGTCAAGGACCTCTGCAGGGCTCCTTCCCATGTAGTCCATTGGCCTTGTTGGACCTGCTGCACTGCTTTTTGCAACCTCTTATCATTCTCAGCTCCTCGTATCTCCTGAACTACCATGTCTCTGCGCTCCCTGCTTGATGCCTTGGACCACCAGCGGATGTCTCCATGACCAAATCCCCGTCTATTCGTTTGTGTGTATCCGATTACCTCCCTCAGTTTGAGTGACTCTTGGGCAGCATCAACAGCATCTTCCACTCTCCACTTCCTTCCCGTTTTCAGTGTGGGCTGAATGGACTTAACCACGTCATCAGCTGACTCGCGTATGATCATTGCAAGCCTTGCCTTCCCAACTTTGTACTCTTCAACAACTGACTTGAAAGGAAGCAGAAGTTTTGACTTTTTGCAGTACAGTGCTACATCTAACAGACCTGGTGGTACCCCTAGCCACTTTCTCATGAACTTGTTGACCTTCTGCTGTATAGCCTCCACTGTACTTGTGCTTATTTCATATATAAGCAGTGGCCACAGCAACTTCGGTATCAACATGAACTGGAGGCACCACAGTTTGAATTTTCCCAGGAGTCTGCTTTGGTCTATGATCTGTAGCCCTCTGCCTGCCATTTCTATTGTCTGTTGCACTGCCTTCGAGTCTTTTAATGAGGCATCGTACACCCTGCCAAGACTTTTAACAGGTTCCTCAATGACAGTAGGGATTCTTTGGTTGGAAACCATGAATATGTCCTCTGCTATCTTCCCTTTCCTGACTGATAGGCTTCTGGACTTCTTGGGTTTGAAGCTCATTCTGCACCAGCTGACTAGTTCATCCAGGCGTTCTAACATCCTCCGGGCCTGATGTTCATCTGATGTCAGAATTGTTGTGTCATCCATGAATGCTTTGAGCGGTGGCATGTGACACATTCCACCGAGCTTTGGACTTATAGCCATTCCTTCATATATATAGCGCAGTCCTGATAAGTAGTAGTTTTAGAGGTCATCTAATCTAAAATGCTTCTACTTAACAGAAAATCTGCTTATCAGAAGTTGGCTCAAACATGGACAGTTTACGGTCAGAATCAGAAATAAAGCAGATAGTGATTATTTTAACCCTTTATAAACAACTGTTTCAAGTTTTAATGAAAATTGCGCATCATTTTCAAAAGCATAAAGTGTGTTAATGATTTGGTTGAAAGACTATGCTCCATAGGGAGCTGAAGAGAAATTATGATTATGATAAAGCATAGTGTCAGTGTTACTTGTTATCCCATAGTTGCCAGTACCAAGGCATTTACAAGTCTAAATTGACTAATCTTAAATCATGTACTCTGATGTCAAAATGTAACATCATAGTGCAAATAATGGAAAATATACATCACAAAGGAAAATTAATTCAGTTCGACAATAAAATGGTCTTAAGTGAAACGAATTGAAGAATTATTATACCTCAGGATTCTTTCACTGATGGCCAGTCTGCACACTCACTTCGCATTCCCGCTTTGTAATTAGTGCTCGGTTGTCAAGGCAGAAATTAAACACTATTTGTACAGAGTTCTTTGCTCCTCTCCGAGAGGCTCTAGGAAGTTCATTTGATCGGCTTTATTGCTTCCTCTTTGTCTCTCTTTCACTCTTTATTTCTTTCTATCTCTATATATCTCTCCCTCCTGTCTCTCTATCAATCAATCTATCTATCTATCTATCTATCTATCTATCTATCTATCTATCTATCTATCTATCTATCTATCTATCTATCTATCTATCTATCTATCTATCTATCTATCTATCTATCTATCTATCTATCTAGTAGTAAAATCTGCGAGAATAATCGCTCATTTCAGTAAGATTTTAGTCATAAAATGATAATAAATAAACCCGCCCTATTGTGTCTGACGGTGATACTCTCACACGCCAGCATAGCGCTGAATTTTGTGCCATGGACAGGCTTAGAACCGATCCCACCGTTTAAACCTACTCGCTTTCCTTGTGACGTACATTTTTAACATTTTGCCCGATCTGATAGAGACTGCGGCAAGACTTACAATTAACGATCTTGCGGAAGTGTGCCGCCAAACTACTGTCTGAATTAACGTAATATTTTGACTTTAACGCGTGTAATAAGTAGTAATTCTTACATTTTTTGGTAGTGTAACACAAGACAATACAAATATTTAACGCCTATTCAAATACACGCCGCTCAAAACCCCGGTTCGCTTGACACATTATGCCATGCATATATACACGCTGCGGCAAAGCCAACAGAGGCAAACACACAGACAGTTTTATTTCCTCCTCGCGGTAGTATTTCTGACGTCACTAAAACAAGTAGTTATTTGAAAATACATGCTAGCGAGAGATGAAGGGGGGAAAAGATGGCCGTCTTGTGTAAAATTTTTATTTGACAATTGCCGGTGACAAAATTGAAAATCTAAACCATAATGAAACTGACCATAAAAATTATATGATAGTATAGCTTAGAGTCCACTGAGCAAGAATGTGTTTTAAATAATATGGTAGTCCAAGTATTAGCCAAGTTATTGAGAAAATACTAAATGTCTACGGACGCGCGACCAGACAGACTGTTGTTCCTGCTTGTTTTTTTCATAACGTTAGTGGGGACGCCAGCTTAGAAAAGAGGCATTGAGGTATTCAAATTCGCTTGGGTAACAAGAGTATAGGAGGGAGAGGGGAGCGGTAGGAAAATGTAATCCAAAACGAAACATCTTTTTGTATTGGCATAACTAAAGCAGACTGGCCAATCGACTACCAGACGCAGAGTTTGTTTGGAATTATTTTTGTTTTTCAAAAACTACATTTGAATTCTGGTAGTCGCAAGCTTTCGATTGGCCAGTAATAATAAATATTAGCAAAAGGCTTTCATTATTCATTGCCAGTTGAACAAAACTTTTCATTCAAATACGCTGAGATCAGCTGTGTTAATTTTAAAATTAAATAAAGAAGTATTGACAGTCTGGACAGTGCAGAAGAAACTGAAGCCACTTCTTTGCAAGTCAGCGTCATTTGTTTATATTTCTTGAAATTTGTGGTAAGAATGCTTTATGAATTTAATATGTTTAATCCCACTGCCAAAGTTAGATACTGCTATTGGGAAAAGTGAAGAACGTGCCGGGAGCAGACATGGTTGAGTCCTCACATTGAACTGTATCTAACTGATGTATTTTGTCATGGTTGTGTTTTAATAATTATTGCATTAGAATATGTTAGTAAGCCTCTGTGTTCCATGAACACTGTTTAACATGCCTGAAGCATTTATTTTAAAAAAGAAAAGAAGAGAAAATCATACCAAAGGAAATGTGGTTACTCCACATTATTTTATTGAGGAAAACTATGTAAACGTACAGTGGCGTATCTGCCATAGGGACCTGAGGTGTGGTCACAGCAAGGTGTGAGTCATGTAAAATTAGGGGCGAGTGCACCTGTAATGCACGCGAGGCTGACCCCATATCACCGTAGGAAAATAATAAATATAATAAGTGATCAGATATAAAAGGCCAGGGTGTCCTTTTGTTGCAGAGGTTTTATTTCCTGTTGCCAGCCGGTAACAGGAAACCTGCTGTGTGAGAATAAAGCCATCAAGTCTCCGACCATTCGTTTATGCTGTCAAAAGATAACGGGAGGAGCTTGGGCATTTTGAGAGATCGAGATTTTCTGCAACTTCATACTGTATTATCATTCTACAAGGAATCCCAGATGATGTGTTAAGCATCTGGGTATATCTGACACTTTCGTTTAATAAACACTGGTATTTCAAATCATACTCAGGAAGTTTATGGGGTGTGATGAAACTACAGCCCCTCATACACAGTGACTCTCCCTCTTAGATGAATAAAGTGTAAGCTGTGAACATTCCCACAGGAAAGATATATATTGACTTTATAGTTAGTGGACAAAGAGTCCAGATATTTTAGTTGATCTTTTCTGTAAACTATCTTGTCCTCATTTTCAAAGACCTGTCCAAAAGATATGGCTGGACAGGCAGATTAAATTGTACAGAAAAAACATTCATTTTAAAGAAAAACTTAACCACTGGTTTTATTCACTTCCTCATAGAAAATTAAAGTGATTTTGTGTTGTGTACCATCATTTCATTTCTCCCCTAGACACTAGGTACATCATACACCAGACACTAGAGCCAAAATAGTGACCGTGTGAGATCTAGGGAGGTAGCGTTAGGTTCCCTGCACATAATTTATCATCATCATTTATAGAGTCAGGGGCCTACATGTGCTTGACCTCACACGGTTAATACAGACACGGATTTCATTCTTTTAGGATACCATCATAACCTCCCCAGCAAATCAAACTTTGCTACATATCTATCTATCTATCTCTCTTTTTTGTGTGTGGATGTATGTGTGTGAATGTACGCGTTTGTGTGTTCAGTTACTGAGTGGGATGATCATATTGATTACTTTTTATTGAAATTAAGAATGTTTTAATTTGAAAACAGTTGAAATATTACAGGTCAGAAATGTAAAAAAGGCAACAATGCCTGTTTCTTTCCCCTGATGAAATAAAGTTTTCGTTCGTTCGCTCGTTCATTTGTTCATTCGTTCATAATTTCAGCAGTCTATTTGTCCGTATGCTCTGATCTTCTGATCGAAGCTAATCCTTTGTTTTCTTAATCTGACCGACGGTCTTTTTTCACACCCGGAGCCGTTTGCGGTCTAAAAAATCCCGCCTCAACTGGGGATTGAACCATGGACCACTGAGCTAGGAAGCCAGTGCACTAACCACTGTGCTACCGCGACTCCTAGATGATAGGAAACTATACAGAGCGATACAGGAGGCAATCTGATCATCAGAAGTGGTCCCGTCGATCAAGTGTTTCGGTTCCTTAATCTCCTTTACACTCTAAGGGGGGCGGGCCCACTTAGGTCATGACTCCCAAGTGTTAGCCCCCTGTTTTCTAGTGCAGAGAATTGAACACACTCCACCTTGGTTGCAGCTTTCAAATTCACTCCTATTTTCTGCCAGCTGGAGGCAATTGTGAAAGTAACCCCTATGTTGAAAACAAATTACTGTCTCGAGTTCCATAGCCCGTAGCGGTTGTTCCACAGCCAGCACGATGCCTTTTCCTCAGTTTCGCTGAGCCTCTTAAGTGCCCTTATTCTTGACTGTCCCCTCAACCCCAACAGTTTCAGTAGATCACACACTGAGGCAGCCGTGAGACCTCTTGCACCCACCTCAACAGCCATGACCCTTGCAGTGAACCCATCGCTTCTCAAGTCCGCTGCCAGATCATTATACTTGGCTACTTTGAACGAGTGTTGCTTGTCCAGTCTGGATTCAAATGGCACGGTCAGCTGAATCATTATAACCTGGTGCGATGATGAGGAATGCAGCGCTTTATCTGGCCGTCTTCGAGATCTTCTGATACTCTCTGGAAATGCCCCTAGCCCAGATAGGTATACTGCCATCTTGTAGTCATTTGCACAGTCAAGAAGAGGTGGTAAACTGCTACTTGATTTACTTGGTTTGGGATGGGCTGACTGTCCTGCTCTCAGAAAGTATGTATTTTCAGTGCTCGGTCTGACTGCTGTTCGCCTTCACCCTTGCCAGGTCTACTGTTGCAGCCAGCTCAGTTAGTACTTTGTTGTGGCGCCATGCGTATCGCCCTTGCACTTATGACACCTTGCAAGCTGAGAGCACATGTTTAAGTGTCTGCCTCTCATGGCACAGGGGGCACTGATCATCATCAGACTTTCCCCATCTCACAAGGTTTGCTTACGATGGCAGGAAGTCATACATTGATCTGATAAGGAAGCTGAGTCTAATAGGTACCATATGCCATATATAATTCCATGTCAAGGACCTTTGCAGGGCTCCTTCCCATGTAGTCCAATGGCCTTGTTGGGACTGCTGCGCCGCTTTAGCATCCTCTTATCATTCTCAGCTCCTCGTATCTCATGAATTACCATATCTCTGCGTTCCCTGTTTGATGCATTGGACCACCAGCGGATGTCACCATGGCCAAATCCCCGTCTATTCGTCTGTGTGTATCCGATTACCTCCCTCAGTTTGAGCGACTCTTGGGCAGCACCAACAGTTTCATCCACTATATCACACTATAAAGGCTAATATTACCTAATTATGCTTGAATCGTATGCTGCGCCCAAATTTGAGGATATGTTGCCCTATGTGTTCTTTCAGCAATGAGGCGCACCGCCACACTGGGGATTAGAAGCGCGAGGTTCCTCTTTTCGTTGAAATTCCCTATCCCAAGGCCTCCTCCCTCCCCGGGTATCATGCCTCTGGATTTCTTCTTATTGGGCTACATAAAGGGCAGAGTGAATGCAAAAAAGGTTAATTACATCACAGAATTAAAACACCTGGCTGAATAGACATTAGCTTTATCTAACGCCTTGATGTTCTGCGTGCTACTGATGAAGCTCGCATGGCAGTTAAATGAATTCTGGTTTACTGAAGTAATGACTAAGCTGATGAAAACCGTTTTAAGATAGCTTCTAAAATAACAAATTGTTTTAAGACTTATGCGGTGAATAATATATGGACGCCCTATATATATATATATATATATATATATATATATATATATATATATATATATATATATATATATATATATATATATATATATATATATATATATATATATATATATATATATATACTGAAGCACATTAAAAACGCACCACCTGTATAATCCAGGAACAGAGTGTGAAATGTAAATATAAGTGTGTACAAGTTTACATATTTGGAATCTTTATTCATTTTCCTATGAATCCATGCTGGTCATTAATTTGTACATTTGATTGTTATGAAATTCATTGCATTCTGTGCAGGCAAGGGAGAAAACCAAAAATACAAAAAAATGCACGTGCGTTATCCTGCTGGAGAAGCTGCGAGTCTGGATAAATTGTGAACGCAGGAGCAACCAGTGCATCCAGAACCTCATCTCGATATGTCACAGCATTAACATTTCCACGGAAGACGTGAAGAGGCAAGCGATGGTGAAAACTGAATCTTCCCCAAATGTGAATACTGCCACCTCAAAATCGGTTGACACAGCAATCTGCAAAGCGCTCTTCACACCGTCGCTAAATCCGCATACGTCCATCTGCAAAGGATATGTTGAATCTGTTCTCGTCTGTGGATAGGACAGCATTCCACTGCAGTCTAGTCCATCTGATATGTTGCTCTGCCCATTGCAGGCGCTGCTGACGATGTCTGTGAGTCAAGTTTGGCCCAACATAAGGTCGTCTTGCAGTAAGGCCTGTACCTCTGAGTCGTCGTATGACTGTCATTCGAGAGACTTGCCCATGTCTACCCACTATTGCTCTTGCTGTTTGACTTGCCGGGAGAGTACGATTCTTTAGGTGACTCAGCACAATATGACGATCTTGCGCAGGGGTAGTAACTCGTGGTTGGCCACTCCGAAGTCTATCCCGGGCTCTGCCAGTGGTTCCGTAACGTTCATTGAGACGTACAATAGTGCTGTGGTGGCAATTCATCTTTCTGGCAATGGCCCGCGAGCTCATTCCGGTCTCCAACATACCAATGGCTCGTTGGCGGTCGTTTTCAGATAGTCGTTGCATTTCAAGCACATGTACTGGGTGTTTTGTCTCAACGGCCTTTTTATACCGAGTATACTGCCACAACGCGTACACATTTTCAGGGTCATAGCTGTTGGGAATCGTGTTGCACATGTAACTTTCATCGTTTTCATGTAGTCTGTACACACACCCGTGGGTTGAATCTTGCACTTTCCATTCCAGCAGCCATTCGCTCTCTACCTCATGGCAAACACGGGGAAAATCCATTCCCACACTTTTTTTTGCCAGCTTCTCGGCATCAGTATATATAATAGTGGTGCGTTTTTAATGTGCTTCAGTATATATATATATATATATATATATATATATATATATATATATATATATATATATATATATATATATATATATATCTATATATATATATATATATATATATATATATATATATATATATATATCTGTGTGTGTTGTCGTAGATTTTCGATAGGGGAATTAAGACTTGGGTTGGTCCCTTCTGAATAGATTAGAATGAGTGATAGCTACAGTGAGAGATGATGGTAGAAATAGATTTCCACGAGTGAGATGGTAGAATGTGATAGAGGCTGTCTTTGAGATCGAGAAATCTTCTCTCTTTCTCACCTATCTTCGACAAATTTAGAGTAGTCAGACAGTCTAACACCTATACATATATTAATATATATATTACCACTCACGTGCACACACACAATTGACGACAGTGAGACACACAGACGTGGGAAAACTATAACAATGATTATATAGATATTTTGGAACGAGCTGAACAATGCGCTGATTAAGTACAAGAGAAATTTTAATTATCATCTAAAATTTCATCACAACACATAAAAATACCTCAAAGCATATACAAATAGTCATAAAGTCAATAAAAGTGCTACAAGAATGATAGACCCACAGTATGATCCTTTCCCTCGATGTATAGCCCACAGTCATGTTAGCAGAAAAGATGATAGCCCCCAAAGAGTCACGGATACATCTGCTGTAGTCTAATGATTTTCCTTTTTAAAGGTATGAACAGACTTTGATAGTAGTATGATCTATCCTAAGGAAAAACTATACCTGCAGTAGCAAAAATTTTGCATACATGGAATTTACAAAGTGGGTGAATAAATAGTTGTCATAAAACATCACTCAGTCCACTTTCACTCGGTTCTTTCATCAGGGTACCCTGTCTCACTTTCTTACCTACACTCGTGCCGTTGTTCGCCGTCTGGCGCAAACTTTAGGACACTTCTCTACAGTGAATATGTATTCTTTGGATAAAGAGAATCCCAGCTCTGCAGATACAGGTTTCTTCCACTGCTCCGGGGAGCATTTACTTCACCAGTTTATTTTAAGATTAATGTTAAGGTCACTTGAATCAGTTTGGGTAAGAAAGTTTAAACGGGCTCACAGTGTCAGAATCACGAGGTTTCCACTACTTAGGAAAAAATAATGGCAGGTTTGTAACTTCGATCAAAGGTAAAATTCTGGGTCACACCACAAGGTTTCAAAATCGTCGGAATGTTAATTTCTTGTAATATGTTACTCGCCCAAGGGCTGACATGTACTTGATGTTTTTATCAGGAAGAATTTAATCTGGCCCGGTAGGCGCAGTTATTTCATTAAAATCTTAAAGGTCTTGTAAAGGTTAACACCAAGTCTTTAAGGAAAATGTTTTAGTTCTTCACAGATATTACTCATCAGTACTTAACGCTGGCAAAGTTTGGGTTATTCCAGTATTTACTGTATAAAGAAAACAACATATGAAATATTAATACATACTATCCTCGGTTGTAACTTACATTATAAACTTAACGTTTAACACTCCCGTGAAATAAGTTATATTCATAAAATCACTCATCATGAATTAGAAATACATGTGTATTTTGTCAATACTCAATGATGGATCTGCGCAGTTATAAGTTTAGTTTAAAATAATTATTCTCGTCTGATTATTTAGCAGTTAAATTTTATTCCTTATAATAATAATAATAATAAATTCTTTAAGCGCCAAACACGGCGCATAAGGCAGAAACCAGTGCTCTCCAGGTTGTTCGTTGTGACGCCACTCCTCTTAGCTCTTGCACATTATTTAGGCCCAACGTTCTTCCTTCTCTTATTATTGTTCTACTGAGTGTTTCTTTTGGTCTTCCTTTTTTCCGCTTACCCTCAGGAACCCAAGTGAGCGCCTGTAGTGGTATTCTGTTGTTTTGCATTCGTAGGACATGACCGATATATGACCATCGTCTTTTCCTTATATAGTCGGAGACATATTTCTGCCTAGAGTCTTCTCTTATTTGTCGATTAGTCTTGAATTCTTTCCAACTGATGTTCATGAGTTTTCTAAGACATTTGTTCTCGAATGTATTCAGCTTGTTCTCCAATGATTTTGTTATTTTCCAACTCTCACAGCCGTATGTTAACACTGAGATAACATTTGAATTAAACAGACGAAGCTTGGTATGTATATTCAATGATCGTAATTTCCAAATGTTAGATAATCTATTGAAGGCGCTAGCTGCCAAAGCAATTCTAGTATGGATTTCTCTTGTTGTGTCACCATCCTGAGTCATTTTACTGCCTAAATAATTGAAACTTTCAACTTTCTGTAGTTTTTCCCCGTTCAAGATGATATCAAAGGTCTCGTTAGAAAAGTTCATAGCTTTAGTTTTAGAGGCATTTATTTGGAGACCAATTTTAACCGAGAGATGACACAAATTATTTATTGCTTCTTGGGATTGTCTTGGTGTTGAACTTAAGAATGCTACTCATCTGCGAAATCCAGGTCCCCCAGGAATTTTCCATTTGTCCATTTTATACCCAGTTGTTCATTGTGGGTATAGTTTCTCATAACCCAATCAATAGCTATTCCAAAAAGTAGTGGTGACATAATACAGCCTTGTTTCACCCCTGTTTCTACTGTAAACCATTCTGTATTCCCTTTATTTGTTCTAACACAACATCTTGCATTGTCATATAGCGCTTTGATTATATTCACATATTTTGTTGGAAAACCATAGATTGTAAGTATCTTCCACAATGATGGGCGGTGTAGACTATCAAAGGCTTTTTGAAAATCGACGAAGGTGATAATAAGTGGCGATTGCCTTTCCACTGATTCTTCTATAATTGTTCTTAGTGTGAATATTTGATCAATACATGATCGTTTCGGCCTGAAACCCGCTTGTTCTTCTCTGATCTTTTCGTCAGCATGCAATTTAAGTCTTTCTAACATCATGCAACATAATAATTTTCCAGGTACTGATAATAGAGATATACCACGCCAGTTATTACAGTCTGATAGATCACCTTTCTTCGGTAACTTTACAATAATACTGTCTTTCCATTGTTGTGGTGGTTGTTCTTCTCTCCATACTTCATTTATAATATCTAAAATTCTCAAGAGGTTGTTGTCATTAACTGCTTTAATCATTTCCCCTGAAATTTCGTCAACTCCAGCAGCTTTAAAATTTTTTAATCTTTTAACGGCTTGTTTGATCTCGTCCAGCGTGAATTCATCGCAAGTTATTGGCAAGGTGGTTGTGGATGTTTCATTATTAAAATCAGGTGTTACTGTTGGTGGTGGTCTGTTTAGCACCTCCATGAAGTGCTCAGCCCATCTCTTCATTTGTTCTTTTTCTGTTGGTATTGAATTCCCTAATTTACCTTTAACAGGTGTTTCCATAGCAGTAGGCTGGTGACATAGTTGTTTTGTAATTTGATAAAGGCACCTACTATTACCAGTTCTTGCAGCATTTTCAGCTCTACGGCCAGTTCATTGATGAAATGTCTTTTATCTCTTCGAGTTTTTGTCTTCACTTCTTTATTTAACAAGTTATAAGTTAGTTTGCAAGATTCAACTGCATTATGTGTACTTGCCGCTAGTAGTTTAAGTTTTGCTGTTTTCCTTTCTTGTATTTTATCCCAAGTATCTTCTCTCATCCATTTTTTCTTTTTATGTACTAGGTATCCGGTGGTCGCTACAGCTGCTTCTGTCATTGCTGTTCTCAGTTGTTCCCATTTAGTATCGATTGTCTTGGTGGTGATATCGTTGTCAATTTTGCCTAAAGCATCGAAATAGTTGTTCATTTTGACATTATATTCCTTCTTTATATCATTTGATTGCAGTCTGTGTACATCTATTCTTCTATTTTTATTCGGTTGGTATAACTTCTTCAGTTTAATTCTCATTTTAGCTATGCAGAGGTTATGATCGCTTCCGATCTCTGCACCTCTGTATGCTCTGACGTCTTGAACTGATGAGCGAAATTTAGCGCTTATGCAGAAGTGATCTATCTGGTTCTTAGTTCTGCCATCAGGTGAATTCCATGTTATCTTGTGGATATTCTTATGTGGAAAGATGGTGTCTGCCACAACGAGGTTTGATATTTCACAAAGTTCTAGAAGTCTTTCGCCATTTTGATTCAAACAGCCTATGCCATGAGTACCGAGATATCTTTGTACTCCATCGTTGTTGTCACCTACTTTGGCGTTAAAATCACCCATGACTGCTATTATGTCATGCTTGGGTATTGTGTTGATGGTACTTAGAAGTGCTTCATAGAAGTCATCTTTTGTGGTATCAAGAGCGTCGTTAGTTGGTGCATAACATTGTACAATTGAGAGCTTGAAAAATCGTGTCTGAAATCTAGCTAATATTAGCCTCTCATTGATAGGTACCCAGCTGATAAGCGATGCTGCTGCTTTCTGTGTCATTAGGATGGCTACTCCCTCTGTGTGACGATTATCATTACTACCAGAGTATATAATTTGCTTTTTTTCTTCTGAAATATTGATATTTTATGCCCTTCCCCGTCCATCTACACTCGCTGACACCCAATAAGTCCAACTTATAATTATCCATTTCTTTAATTACTTCTTCCAATTTTCCGTCTTGATACATAGTTCTTACATTCCAGTATCCAATTTTAGAAATCTCCTTAGCCCCCAAGATATTAGAGTGAGTCATGTTTACTGTCGAGCCTGGTTCTGTTTCGGTAACAATAGCTTGTTTTACGATAGTGAATTGTTAACTCACTGATCAACCCTCCGATCCAACCGACCGATTCGAGGGTTTCGAGGTCAGTTATAGGAAAATATCTACACCACTAGATACTCTGGTGTATCTTTTATTCTATAATTTAACATAACATGGTGATATCCATCGAAATATACACATTCCTGATGTTTTTCTTTCGGCGTCTAAGGTGAGAAACGAATTTCACCTCCATCTTGGAAGGGTAGATAACTCTCCTTATAGCTACCTGGTTTTAAGCTAGAAATTATAATTTATTCTGCTTTCCACTGAAACACGTCAGCTAGAGAACATAACAGACTTATAAATTAAGCACTCTGCACAAAAATCTAACTAGTGAAATAAGCGATTTAACACTTTAAACACTTCACAAAATACTAGATATAATATATTTACCTCAACACAGAACTACAGATCAATACCACGAACTAGAATCATTCAATATAATAGTAGTCTAGAACTTGCCAATTGTTGCCCAGAAACTAAAGACTTTTCAATACACAAGATATTTTTCTAGCCTGGCGATCTGTCTACTGCAGATTTAGGAGTAAGAATGAAAATCTAGTTTCAAACTCTGGTTAATATCTTAAACCAGACAAAGGATGCGCTCTATTTCCAAAACCACGCAATAGCCTCCCCTTTCCTTAACACCTACGTACCTTAGACGCTGGCAATAACATGCCAAACGCGTCTTAGACACCTCACTGCTAGCGAAACTGGCCCCGAGTGCCGTGACAGAGGAAACTACCAGACAAATGTATCATTCTGCGCCGTGCAGATGTCGGGTTTCACACCTCACCTGAGCACTCAGCCGATGAAACTACGTTGTGACAGGTGAAAATGCAGACGATATGTCGGCCCTATGTCTGAGATAGATGAATATTCACGGTTTTACGTCTACAACGCAATAACCTCCAGAGCCTGACATCTACGTAATAGAATGCGTATCAGTATGAGAAAGAAAAACGGTAACGTGAGAATGGGAAAGAAAATATTTTTCGCAAACGAACGAATGCGAAAAATACAGGAAAAGGATAAAGAGCGATAATAAAATAGAGGACACGGGTAGAAAAAGAAGAGAATATAGAAAATTTATTGATCATAAAACTCTCTGTGACATGTGTGCGCGTGCGTGCGTGTGCGTATAAATTTTTCGCCTCTGTCATTCCTTTTTCCAACAATGTTTCATTACCATTTTGCATTTAAGTCTCTGAGTACCGTAGCTATCTCATGAGATTTGCACCGTGAGAGCCATATCAATTTTGTTGAAGAAGATGTTAATTTCTTTGTTTCTGTACTATCCGCTATCAGCATTCTTTATATTTTCTTTACAAGTTCATGTGGCCATGGCATCTTTAATTTTAATTGTTGCTTAAAATAGCCTGAAAACGGTCGAGTAGCAATAGTAACACGTGATGCCAGGGCCGGATTAAGCTAGTACGGGGCCTGTAGCATATGTTAAGAAAAGGGCCCTATATTAAAAAACAAACAATAAAACAACACAAATATATTTGAACACATACATTTTTAATTTGCATAGTAATTATCATTATCAAAAGTAACAACACAGTCAACATTATTGTTTAAATATTAATGTTTCTACATTTAGCATGAGCAAATTTGTTGATGATATAGGATGTATCAATTTCACGCAGAAGTTTATGTTCAATGCTCATTAGTGTGAGATTGTTCAATCTCTTTTGACCCATGGTGCTCCTTAGTTCATTTTTAATAAGTTTCAGTTTTGAAAATGATCGTTCTCCACTGCAGTTGGTTACCATTAGTGACAAATAGATGCGCAAGGCGATTTCTACATTTGGAAAACAAGACTCGAAAGAATTGTCAATTATCAAACGGTAAAACTGTAACTCTACAAGGTCTAGAGTAGTGCCAATATGAGAAGCAAGATCAGTTTTCAACAGTTCTGTAAACTGCACAAGTTCTTCACAAAGACTTTCTTCCAGATCTTCCGGATATGATTTAATAAGATTCGATGATCTCTTACCACCTCTTCAGGTGTAAACGACTGTAACTGACGAAGGAATCCAAATACATCATTCAACGTTTGATAAACTTTCTGGCGTTTTGACAAGGCAGAGAGCAAGCTATCAATAAGGACAAGAAATGTTCGGCTTTTAAACTACTGAGAAGGCGTTTGAGATTCAACAAGTGGATCAAGTGTGCTGAAACCACTGAAATCATCATACTCTCGATTTCGTTTGTGTTTTCGAGTTTGTTCTTCATAATGTTCACACTCAGTCAGATCCTTGGCCTTTTGCTCTATGTCTGCAAAAGTAGACCGCATAGCTTGAATATACCACCGCAGGGATTCATAGAGTGCACAAGCTGTATTCAAATCTTGGTCAGAAGATTGCAAAGAAGCACTGGTCATTTGAAAACGCTGTAATACTTGATCCCACAGTATGATCGTTAATTCCTGTTTCTAACTTCATCATGGTTGAAAGTAGACCACGAGCCTGTTGACGACACTCTGCCTTCTGATCATTGTTATCTGAAATATCATCCAAGACTTGTTTTATTGCAGAAAAGCTGTGTAAAAGTGCTTTTGTTGCATCTGCCCGAGCGGACCACCTGGTATCTGACAGTCGTTTCACAAAGGGCAAATGGAACTTATTATGAGTACCGCCAGCACATAATGCAGTAGAAAGGAGACCCCACCGGTAGGTGGAAGCAGAAAAGAAGGTGTACAGGCTTTCAACAAATCCAAAGAAAATGACTGCTTCTTGACAACCTTCAGCAGCACATTTTCCAACCAAATTTAGTGAATGTGCAAAACACGGAATGTAATGCGCAAACTTATTCATCTCTTTAATTCGTGCGTGTAATCCTATAAACTTGCCACTCATGTTGCTGGCGTTGTCATAACTTTGACCATGGCAGTCTTTAATATCACTGTCATTTGCCTTTAAAAAGTTAAGTAGACTTTTAGTAAGCTGTTCAGCACTATGACCTTCCATATCCAA
This sequence comes from Oreohelix idahoensis, assembly GCA_024509875.1. Lineage (NCBI taxonomy): Eukaryota > Metazoa > Mollusca > Gastropoda > Stylommatophora > Oreohelicidae > Oreohelix > Oreohelix idahoensis. The sequence continues at coordinate 135,152 of JAMPIV010010808.1, read as the reverse complement.
AAATTTCACAAATCTTTCAACTGGTCCAGATGGCAAAACATATCGCAGAGTCAAAGTCAGCTGGTCCATATTAGATATATCTGGAGTAGAATCCAATGAAACGGAATAATACTTGTATTTCTTCACTTCACAGAGAATGTGATCCAGTATGCTGGATCCAATCAGATTGATGAATTCCTCACACGTTGTTTTAGATAGATATGATGTATGTCCAAATCCTTTGTTTGCATGAGTACTTATATGCTCTGCCAGAAAAGGGTCAAACTTGGCCAGTAATTCTAACAACCCTAAGTAATTCCCGTTATAAGGGGACCCAACAATTTCATCACTGCCACGAAATGAAAGGCCTCGTTCTGCTAAAAACTTCACAACTTCAATTATTCGCTCTAGAAGTTTGTGCCAATACTTTTCTTGAATGTCCATATGTTTCACAAGTTGGGAATCGACACGTTCACCTTTGTTTTTACGCATCAACAGTGAAATTAAATCTTGTCTATGTGAGGAGCTTTCTTCATGTCGACGCAATAGATTGCTTGCATTTTTCCAGTCATTAAACCCTTCCACAGTAAACTTTGATGAACATTCTGAACTCATAAGCTTGCATGGGAAACAGAATAGGTGCCCTTTACTTTCTGAATAGCATAACCATTTTCTTGCATGTTGCTTGTTTGTAAGTTTATGAATATGTGGAAAATAAGACTTCTGACAGTATCGAGTTTTCTTTTCAGTGTCATACAATCGCACGGATGAAGAGAAGGCACTATCAACATGTTGACATTTTTCACTTCCCTTGGATATCCAATATTCACGCTCACAGACGTCTATATTGTTCGGCCAGTCACCAATATCATTAGAGTACTTCTTCGTTTCACTTATTCTTTCACATTCAGACTCAGTGTATACTGGGTTTTGCTGTATGTTTTCTGCTGCACAGCCTGCACTAGTACTAGTTGTTCCTGTACTTCCAGCTTCAGCGGTTAGAGTACCACCACCATGAACATCAAAATATTCTGTCAGCTTACGTGTTTTTGATATCACAAGTTGATCTCGTCTTTCTTTTTCTTCCTTCGCTTTACGTTTTCCACTTCCAGAAGCATAATTACGTCCAATATCTCTATGTCTACTGCTCATTTTTTGAGTTTTCTAACCTTACAAATCAAGAAATTTTAATCAAGATCGAAAGAGAGTGCGAGAACGCCGTATATATCAATTAAAACAGGAAGTTTCCATTTCCTAAATTCTAGTTTTTATTGTTAATGCAAATTCATTTCACAAAGAACGAAACAAAATTAGAGGGGCAGTCGCCTAGAGCAAAAAAAATGGCTTCCGTCCAAACGTGACCAAATTTTCAACGCCACTTAAATGGCTTCCGTCCGCAAACAGTTAAGATAAAAATAACGAAGAGTCCCACTAAGTCACCCTCTTATGCTCTTTCTCTCACAATTTCGTGACACCAAATGAAAAGGCGCTAAAGATGGCATAAATCACAAGATCATTGGTTTAACGCTCGTATTAGAAGATGACCCAAAAAATATGTACATATTTATTGGCGCGGGGCCCCTAAAAGCGCGGGGCCCGTAGCATATGCTACTTGTGCTACTACGTTAATCCGGCTCTGCGTGATGCTCAGAACCAGACAAGGTGGTTCCTCTGAAACCCTATTTATCGTCGTTCGATTTTCTATGTAATTTGCTTTGATTCTTGGCCATACAAGAGACAATACGATGGTGGTTTCCGCTTTCCTTCCGCCGGCTCGTGAATTGAAATCTCCGCTAACCTTTGGTTTAAAAATCTTACACTCGAGACAGTGAGGATGGGATCGGTTAATGCGCCTCCATGTCGTCGGATATCATATCATAAAGATGTAACGGTGTTTTAAACAGATAGTTGCCCAAACAACTACCCAATTTCGCCCTCAGTGAGAATTACCTACTTTGATCCACTACTATTTATTAGTATTCACATCTAATCTCTATATCCAGACACATTTTGAGCAACTACCACCTGTTTGACACTCCTGGTAAGCTTTGGTAATAGTTATCCAAACATGTTATGATGCAAAAAATAAATGAGTGACAGAACGCACAGTGTTGCATTTTAAACAATACAAAAATACATCCTAGTTGAGAAATTCCGGGCTCGATTTCCATGGAGATGCTTTTTATTTTGAAATCGATATCGTGTTTGTCATTTTAATTTATTCAGTATTTTCCTCACTACTACTAACAACAACAACAAATAAAGGGGGGGAAGAGAGATTAAAAGCTCTAGCATCACCAGTGATCGGGTCTTAAATGAGCAAGTGGCTTTTTTATTTTACGGCACTACAGAAAATGTGTTATGGAATTACAGTTGACATTCAAAAATCCGGCAACCTCCGGACCTTAGGAGTGCCGGATTGTTGAAAATGCCGGATTTTTTATAGTTATTGTAACTGTCTTTTTCTCTCTTGTAGAGGTGATCACTTGCATAAGACAGCATACATGTTGTTAGGTGTGTAGTGCTGGCGTATGATGAGCTGAGTGTGGGTGCGAATGAAGGCGCGAATGTATTTAGGCTCGTATATGTTGTGTAATGCAACCCATACACTCACATGCAGTAGTCAAGGATGCTTGAACACTGCTGGCACGTTTCAAAACATTTATTGACGATAACACACATAGCATCAACAGGAACAGTCAGTGTAAACAAGGTCATGCTGACTGGAAATCGTTAGGTATACATCAGGCATTCAAAAAAAGGCTGGTAAACATTCCAATATTCGTGCATGGTCAATAATAATGTTCTTCGATGACAGTTCGCAATGCCGCTTTGGTATCTCTGACTAAACGCGTCAGATACCTTAATCACTTTGACATACAGGTACAACTTGGCATTCCCCGCCAATTGCACATTATCAGGCTGTAATATATTAGCCTTAACACAGGCCTCGTTATGACGTCATCTGTGTACTTCTTCTAAGCAGGTTAACATCAACCCTGCAGTAATGCTTATGTAGACATAAATACCGCCAATCTGCGGTTCCCACAATATAACTTCGTCACTGGACTTCTGGATAATATAAAGACTAACAGTCTTGGAAGGCTACCTTGAGCACGAAAATATAAGTTCTGAAATGTGGGACCGGTGAGCTGTAGTTCACAGACTAGGTAATCCTTTAACATGTTCTGCCACCGAAAGCGTAATAATGAAAAAAGTCGGTATTACCTGGAACCGAATCCTCAGAACACAATAAGGAACTCTGTCGTCATTCCGACGCACAGAGATTCACTGGGGAGACCTGCCAACGCAGTCACTTCGAAGATTGTTCCCGAAAAACACAATGGACATTCGTCCCTCAGAAGCCAGGACACCTCACGGAAGTCTATATCACTTCCCGCTTAAAACCTGCGCATGGGCACAAGCCCGAACTGTTTACCTTTGACCCTATCTTCATACAAGTCAAACCCCAAAAGATCAACCAACAGGGAAGACAACTCCTAATCAACTTGACATCGCAAGGTAAAGACACAATTATTCACCTTTGACTATGGTGAATTAAATACGACAAATAACTTGACATATGAAACTCCGTCGAAAATGACAGCAACAGTTATATATGCTGTATATATTTAACAGAAAATGACTACCTGTACAGTCCTTTATTCTCGTTCATTTCCCTTAAATGGACATGTAGGTCAAGATGGCGGCGTGGTAGGCCGCACTTTTGTGTTGTGCATTTCATGTCGTCGTTTTGGAGTCTGCATCTGTGGTAACAGCCCTTATTAAGGCTGTATGAGTTTGTAGTGTGTTTGGCTTTTTCTGGATTATGTTGCTAAGTATTGTAAAGATGAAAACATCAAGTTTGCCTATCATGTGAGTTCACTGTTTGTGTTGATACAAAAAGCCAAGATGGCGGTTTTTGTGATGTGTCGATCGGACAGTGTTTCAAAACATTACAGATTTATTGAGGGCTATTGTTACTGCTCCAGGTACATTTTTGTATGTACCTGTAAGGATACTTGGAGAGGAGATGGGCACCGCCAAGCAAACCTCTTGCCCACTGAAATGCTATGATGGAAAGTCAACTCAGTAATAATTTGCCGGATCGGCCGATGCCCGGATTAACAACGACCGCACTCTCACTGCCCCTTGAGAGTGATAAGTCAGCGAATGGGGTACAAACACCTGTTTTGAAACTTCCAAGAGAAAGTTTTGTTGTTGGAACTTGGAATGTACGCACGCTATATGCGTGTGGAAAAGTCAAAGAACTAACACATGAACTTGTTAGATACTCGTGGGACATCCTGGGCCCAGCAGAAGTCAGATGGACAGGATTAGGTGAATCAATAACGGATGATGGTCACAAAATTTGGTTTAATGGAGATGAGTCTAAACATCAGCATGGAGTAGGTTTTATCGTACATAAAGATAGATTGAACTCTGTCATCAGCTGCACCCCAATAAATAGCAGGCTTATCACCATTCGTATTGCAGCACATCCAAAGAACATCTCCATCATACAGGTATATGCCCCTACTACTACTGACTATGAGGATGAGGCAATTGATACATTTTATGACAATCTGGATGAAGCAATTAAGAAAATTCCAAAGAAAGATCTTCTCATCGTGTTAGGTGATTGGAATGCTAAAATAGGGCCAGATGCATACGGTCACTGGGCTGGTACAGTGGGGAGATTTAGGACAGGTGAAACCAACGATCGAGGACTAAGGCTACTAGAATTTGCCAGCAACTATAAACTAACCATTGCAAATACACTATTTCCTCATAAGTTATCAAAAAGAACAACGTGGCATGCCCCAAAAACTGAGATACATGGCCAAATTGATTTTATTCTTGTATCCAAAAGATTCAAGTCCAGTATTAATAAAGCCAAGACTAGGACTTTTCCTGGCGCCGACATTGGTGGTGATCACGACATGGTATTGATGACGCTCAAGCTTAAACTTAAAAAGAACTATAATCAAAACAGATGTTCTCAGTTAAGATTCAATTTAGACAAACTGAAAGATCCAGAAATCGCGGGAATCTTTGAGGCAACTGTTGGAGGAAAATTCGCAGCTCTCAACTTTTTGGAAGATGATATCAACTCAATCACATAGAACATGAAAGACGTGCTCATTGAATCAGCAACAGAAATACTTGGTAAAAGAAAGAAAATAAACAAACCATGGGTTACAGATGACATTCTGAAGTTATGTGATACACGGCGGGAAATGAAAAAGGTTAAGAAAGAGGTTCCTGAAGCAGCATGGCAATAGAGTATGGTGAATAAAAATATTAGGAAGAAAATGAAACAGGCCAAAGAAAAATGGGTAGCTGATCAGTGTGAGTCCATTAATACGGGGCTAATAAAAGGTAACAGCAAGGCAGCTTTTGACACATTAAGGAAACTAACAAAACCCCAACAGCCCAGGGTAACTGTCATAGAAGATAGCAATGGGGCTCTGCTCAATGAAAAAACAGCTGTAATGAGAAGGTGGACAGAATATTGTAAAGAATTATATAACTGTAAACTTGACACTGACTTAGGCATATTAAACAACATTAAGTGCGAAAACAGGGAACTCGGAAATGCAGCAATATTACGGGAAGAAGTGGAAGAGGCTATATGTTCGATGAAAGGAGGGAAGTCACCGGGTGGGGATAATATCCCAGCAGAGCTCTTGAAATATGGAGGACCAGATATAGTAAAAATCATGACAACAATTTGCCAGAAGATATGGAGTACAAAAAAATGGCCAAAAGAATGGACGCAGTCATTAGTAATACCGCTTCCAAAGAAAGGAAATCTAAAAATGTGCAAGAACTACAGAACCATTAGCTTTATTAGTCATCCAAGTAAGGTGATGTTAAGGATACTTTTGAACAGAATAAAACAGAAATCAGAAGAAATCTTGTCAGAGGAACAGGCTGGCTTTAGACCAAAAAGAAGTACCTCAGAACAAATCTTCAATATTAGATTACTTATCGAAAAACATCTCCAACATCAACACGATTTATACCATAACTTCATCGATTTCACAAAAGCCTTCGATCGAGTCTGGCATGAAGGCTTATGGCAAGTAATGAGAAAATTCAATTTTGATACTAACATCATAGATATCATTGAAGCACTATACAAGGACGCAAGCAGTGCTGTTTTTTGCAAGCAACGACATTGGAGAATTTTTCAAAACAACTGTAGGAGTTCGCCAAGGATGTATCCTGTCACCAGTGCTCTTTAATATATATCTAGAACATATTATGCAGGAGGCTCTCTACGATTATAAATCAACCATATCGATTGGAGGCCGACCTCTGTGCAACCTACGTTTTGCTGATGATATTGATCTGATAGCTGGATCAGAATCAGAACTTCAAGACCTTACCTCTAGACTGGAGAAAGTAACAAGAACGTATGGGATGGAAATTAATATAGAAAAAAGCAAGATATTGGTGAATAGCCATAAGAAACATGTTCCGACCAACATTACGTTAAATGGGCAAACGTTAGAAGAAGTTAACACCTTTAAATATCTCGGGTCCACTATATGTAGTGATGGAAGATCAAGTAAAGAAATCAAGACAAGACTTGAGATGGCCTCAGCTGCCATGACAAGGTTGAATGTGATCTGGAAAAGTAACATCAGTTTTCCTGTGAAGATCAAATTATACAATTCACTTGTATTATCTATTCTCTTGTATGGGTGTGAGGGCTGGACACTCACTGCAGATACGGAGCGAAGGATTCAGGCTTTCGAGCATAAATGTTATAGAAGAATTCTACGCATTTGCTATAAAGAGCACAAAACAAATGTCTATGTTAGAGAGAAGATAAACACCTATGCAGGCCACCAAGAACCACTTTTGTCAATAGTGAAACGTCGAAAGCTTGCCTGGTTTGGGCATGTAACTCGTCATGACTCCCTTTCGAAAACGATCCTTCAGGGAACAGTCGAAGGTAAACGGAGAAGAGGAAGGCAGAGAAAATCCTGGGCTGATAACATCAAAGAATGGGCAGGACACGGTTTTTCCACACTTATACGCATTGCTGAGGATAGAGAGCAGTGGAGGACCCTGTCTGCTGATGCTTCCACCATGGCACCCCTACGACCCATGACGGGTTACGGGCTGAGATGATGATGATGACAGTCCTTTAAAGAAAGAAAATTAAAAACTAAATGAAAAGCAAATGAAATTTTAATGTTCATCAACTAAATAAAACAGTTCTACAGAATTTTAGTTCAACAGCTGCATCAAAACATAAACGGCTCCAGAAAACAGTGGCGCGCCAACGGGGTAAATTAAAAAATGCGCTCCGAAATCCATGCCGGAAATCTGAAGGAACCGGATTGTCGATGGCCGGATTTTTGAATGTCAACTGTACTGCGATAGGTAACCCGGTGTCTTGTCGCTATTTTTTTTCTTCTTCAAAAAGCATGTTGGATGGATTCTAGTTACTTCAGTTGACTACTTAAAGCAAATGCTTATTGGCGTGTATCATCTTCCAGGTGAAAACAGAAGATTAGTCACAATCTTTCCGTGAAACACATACACTAATGTGTAACTGATGCCGAGAACCAGATAAGTTGCCAGTGTGGCACAAGAGATAAGAGAAGATAACGCTGGAGATGGATAGGACACACATTGAGGAAACTTGTTGATGGCATTATCAGGCAGTCCTTGTTCTTGAATCTTCAGGGCAAAAGAAGCTGAGATAGACCGAAAAACACGCGAAGAAGAGAAATGGAGACAAAAATGAGAATAACAAGGAAGACATGGAACGACCTTGAGCTGACGGCACGTGACAGGAGGACTTGGCATAAGTTTGTTAAAGGCATATTTTCCTCGCGCAGGTGAAGAGAGATGAATGAAAACACATACACATATGCACTCTATTTCCGGACGTTTTCGTGTGCATATGCATTATACAGCCTGTATTGTCTATCTATCTTACTCTCTTAAACCCTTCGCTCTCCCCGTCTGATACTGTCTCGTTCATTTCCCTTAAATAGTAACTCCCTATTGTGTACTTTTTTGTCGTCCTTCACTGAAGTGGCTCACTGAAACTAGTGATGGTATGACGAAGTCGGATTCCACTTATTGATTTCATAGAGAGAGATCAGTAGGAAGACTTGGTCTAAAACTAAAAGGAAGCTGGAAACAAAGTAGCTATTGTGATGTCGGTCATGTCGAGTGTGTTCGTGTGTGTGTGCGTGCTGGTTAAAAAAAAATTTTTTTTTTAATCCTCGTTTTTGAGCGGTTCACTGTGGAAGTGAAGATGGTGAAGAGACATAGAGCTTATAGGTAATTAAAACTTTAGGGGTACTGTGTGACTAATTGAACAAAGGTAATTGATTGGAGATAAAATTTAGATGATAAATAAAATGGTAAGTCGCATAAGCTGATGACTTTGTTTGGTTGTTAGTGTGGCGGCTTGAGGACAAATAGTCTACCAAGAGAGGTGTGGAAATGTATGGTGCTATTGTTATTGTTAATCAGAATCGACCTCACTGCACTCCGGGCAAACCCATAAGTACTCACTCTCCTTCAGCAATTGTCGAAGAGTATGAATGCTAATCGTACTTGTAGCACGCTGGTTGTACATCCGACGGATGCATCCTCTTTCACGTCCGTCTCTGCTAGTCCCACGTTTGATGCCAAACTCCAACAGTCTCAGCCTTGTTGATTCATCCATTGCAGTGTCATTATCCTGCAGGAGATCATTAATAGCCCTTAGTATCTCTCCCTTATCCATGTCCAGTGTCCCCAATATGGTGCTCTCGAGGCAAGACTGTCAGCTGTCTCATTGCCACGTACCCCTGCATGACCAGGGCAGTAGATCCACACCAGTTCTTGAAGACTTGAGGATTTTATTGATGTTTTCCATTCCTGCCGCAGCCATCCGTTCTGAGCTTTCCGAAGCAAGGCTTGAGGGTCTGACAATATAACTGCTACGGTTGATGGAGTTTCAGACAGTCACCTCAGTGCTGCAGTAACTGCCTCTACCTCCATTCTCATGCTGAAGGTTGTCATGTAGGCTCCACTCTGTTCAACAACGACCCTGCCCTTTATTCTCGCAGAGAAGCCCCATCTTGATTTCTCACCACGCACTACAGACCCATCAGTGTAAACAGTGGCGTCATTATCCCCAGCATGATCACTTATCAGCTGATTAATCTCCAGCTCTGCTTTTCCACTGCCCCAATATCTGCACTCTCTGCCAAGGCTAAAGATGACCTGCTGGTAGTTTATCCAGTTCTCCCCTGACTTACTCCACTCTTCCCCTTTGGATATATTTTCAACCCTGGTCACCTGACCAATCGTAGCCTCTGCCTGTGCCATCCGTGACTTCCCCCTCTTTATTCTTGCTCCTTTGATGTCAGCTACGTTCTCATGTAGGGGTGTCTTTTGTCGGTGGTTACCCGCATATAGGCTTTAGCCTGGGCCATCGTATATCTGGAACTAATTGACAGCAATCCGAGCATGTATTGCATTGTCACAGTGGGGGTATCACGTGTACAGCCCAAAATTAATCGCATCCCTTCATTCTGAATGCGTTCCAGTCGTTCATACTGTGACATTGACAGTGTGAATATTCCTAGCCCATACTCGATTACTGAAATCACGAGCTGATGATGCAGGAGAAACAGTAGTCTCTGTTCCAGGCGCGCAGCAGCCATTGTGTTTAAAGCTGCCAGTCCTCGCTTGCACTTCTGTATGATCTGTTCGACATGATACTTGAACGATAGCCCACGATCAAACGTTACTCCCAGATACTTCAGCTTGTCTTGCCTTTCAATGTTCTGCCCATTGAAAGTGATGTCTGGAAGGTCTGCTTTCACTATGGAGTTGTTCAAAGAGCACCACATCACACAGGCGTTGTTGGGATTGATCTATGGTGCTAACACTTGCAATGATGAATATGTATTTTTGTGTGAGAACAGGTAAGTGTGTGAATCTATCCGTCGATTTGGAAACAATTGGTTTTTTGAAAATCCTCTCGTAAGATGAAACCTTGAATACCTAAAATAATGGCTCATTATTTGTTATGGGGAAAATTTTGATCCGCTGTACATTGAACAGTTACATCCCATAATCACCTTACACTTAAGATATCACAAATAATATTTATTACTTTATGCTCACTTTCACATTCTTCTAACCAAATGGTTTTGCAAACGCTGAAAGTGTCCTTACGGCAAGTATGCTCTGGGACACGAAGATTTAGTGCTGTTACAAATGCACACAAGCAGTGAATGTGGAAATGAGCTCTCTTGGGTTATATACACTAAAAATTTAACAATAATAACATCAGCTTCACTCATTATGACAAAATCGGTACAGTTTAGTGTTGTTTCTGTAGTATGTATGCTGATTACTATTTGATTTCCGGAACAACATTTTCCTGTAAATTCTTAGAGCCCTTGTAACATCCGGCGTGGGATCACTTCAGGCGTTATACAACTTTAACTACTGATGCAAAATAATTATGGAAATAGCAAACGCTTGTATTATTTCGGAATAGATTACTCCACCGGCTGTAGATCAGAGTGAAGTGTATCATGCACGAAACATGCTATATATCATATGGTGTCATTTAATACAAGACGAATAAAATACGAAGTTTCTACATTAAAGAAAAACAAACTGCATGCTTGCTTTCAGAAGACGAGTCTGTAGCATGAAAGGGTAAATAAACGAAATGAAGGGGTGTCAAGAGGACTGGAGTGACCTGACAACCAGGGCTTTGGAGCAGTTAAATTTATGAATTGCCCCGCTCCAGCTCCGCTCTGGCATCATTAGTGACTGCTGCAGCTCCGCTCAGAGCTCTCACTCAATTTTTTTCCCCCTTACTTTTAAGTTTAAAAAAAATGCACATTGTAACATTGAAAATGAAATGATTTTTTTTATTTCATGAATTTTCAAACAGTATGAATGTCATTTAAACTAGAGTCGTCTGTTAGTTACCTCGGGTCTCTGAGGAGATAAAGAAAGAACAAGCATACTACTCCTTCTGGTCCTGTCGCAAGAGCTGACTGAAATGATGATGGGCATGGGGGCTGGCTATCTCATTGTGTAAAACAAACTGCTACGGAAACCATAACTGCAATAGCATATGAATACTTTGATCCGAACTTTTTATAAGGGGACCTGCTGCAGTGCTCCGTGGGGAGCGAAACGGGAAATGATGCTCTGTAAATGAAACTAGAGTCATTCAGTCAATATTATATTAATAGTTCATTCTGTAAAACAATGTTATTGCTGCAATCAAATCATCTTTCATAACTGCCGCAGGTCAGTTAACTATAAAACCAAAAACAGTAGCTCTACACAAGCTTCAGTCGTTGATGACTCAGCCTGAATGTGGCGTGAGCAGCATTTAGTCTACGAATAGATTATGTCGCCTGACAGTCTTCCTAAACCTTAATTTTGTGTAATTCTTATTTACAATTATGAATGGCAAAAACCACCTCACGGTAGAAGGGGAACGACTAAGTAAGTAAGTAAGTAATGGCAGAAACCCGCCAATGTCTTTCCTGTTTATCCAAGTCCTTTCCAAAGTCAAAATCTTCTGAAGAATTCATCATCATCATCGTCATTATTCCCATTTCACTTCTTATAGAGCATGATGTCCTTACTTTTTACGGTACTTGCTTCACTTGGTCTTGAAGATACACTGTTTGATCTCACCATTCAATTCCTGTTCCACCTTGCACGTCGCCGATTTCTTCTTTGCTTATCCCAAAAGCCTAAATTTGGGCCTTTATAAATTCAAACTTATAAAGTCATAATTCTGATCTATTTCCGTAAATCCACTACAAGTCATGTGGGAAAATTTGAATTTGTATTTACATTTGAAACTTGGTGGAAATAAACTGGTTTGTTTTTAAAATACAAAACACCAGTGCTGCCAACATTTAAATAATACAAATGTGTTGTTATTTTAAGTGTAGACTAAACTGATATGTCAAGACAATTTGCGCAATTTGGGTTTTTCATTTTAATTTTTTTTAAATCAATGTGTAAAAGCAGGGCTGTGGTGCCGGACACGATTTTTCCGACTTCGACTGATCTTGCAGTAATTCGCTCTACAGTCACCACTTACTTGTTGGTGGTACAGCTGTAACAATAAGAGTGACGTTTCACAAATCCACAATAGCTGAAACGTATCGAGGTATTGCCATTATTATATCCTCCGTGTGCGGTCAAGTATTTCTACCTCATTCAGTTGATTGTTAAATTCTAGCTTAAATTTGAATATTTCAGTTGGCTTTATTTCTCTACTTTCCTCTAAGTTTAATCCACGGAGCTTTGAGAGCTCCTGCTCATCAAGATATTTTTTCAAAATCCAGACCATCTTCAGTATCCAACGACGTATTTTAGGGCGATGATTAGTTGTTTTGTGGTGATTGATGTAAGCCTCCAGCATTAAAGCTTTCGTTTGAATAGCAGCTTTACTTAATGCATTTTAGCTGTCTTGCTTTTCATTGTTAGGGTTACTCGGTACATTCATTCATTCATTTTTCTTTGTTCTCTTTATGAAGCATGGAGAGCCACCACTGCAGCTGGTCCCCTTTCAGGAAGCCTGCACCAAACATTCACATTCTTTGCAGCCGTGGTTTTTGTGGCGATTTATTTTACATGATGAAGTTGCTAGTCCTAAGCACAAATTCATATTATTCGCTTTATACGACAAGTGTGATGGTGCAGTAGTCCTTTCTTGACGTGTCTCTACAAATACCCCTGGGAATAAAACGGTGAACTTGATACATTAGGTCAACATAAATGGCAGCTAAAGGGATGGCACTGGACAATAGATGAGCTTTTCGGCGAAGGGCGTTCGGGAATTTTAAAATTAAAAGAGGGGTCGGAGTCGCGGAGTTTGTAACCGACTCTGACTAGGACTCCGACTGTGTACAAAACTACGGACTCATCGACACCGATTCCGAAGCCCTGAGTAAAACAATTAAATGAACTCAGATTTCGAATAAAACACAGATGAAATATTTTATTTTAGTTCTCTACATCAGGTATAATATAATTCATGGTAGATTGGAACCACCCATCCCCCCTCCCTCCCAATAAATACATACATAAATAAACTGGAGCAAAGAAGCAGTCAAAATTGTATGTGCTCCAGCTCTGCTTTAGCTCCGGGCAAAAACCTGCTGCTCCACTGTCGCGAGCTCCAGCTGCGAGCTCCGCTCCAAAGTCCTGCTGAAAACAGTTGTATTCAATGAATATGCTCTTCATGCGCAGTGTCGTAAATTTATTTTGAGAGAAAAGAGTCTTAGAAATAGTGGTCCGGTTTAGAGTGGAAAATGATGATAGAAAGCTCAGTGATAGAAAATGTAGATATTAAATAGTTGCTTCACAGCGTGCTGGAGGAGAGTAAAGACAGACTTATTTACGACAAATCGCTTCTCTCAATCTTCTCTTCCGCTCTCCTGGTCAAACAATTATTTGCCAGTTTTCCAGACACGCTTCTGCGCGCACACCGATTTGGTGTTTTTCACACACACAGACGATGTAGATACAAACTATATTAAACGAATAGGGGAAATGTTGGGCTGTGGGTATATCCAACACACAGAACTAAATGAGTTTATGTGATTTTATTCACTTTAAACATCAATCACTAACAAATATCAGGTATTACATAAATTATCATAAGTACACAAATGCAAATAACAAATTTGGGAGGGGTGAAGAAGATTGGTATCGACTAAGCCCTTCCCGCTTATTAGACAAAGACAACCCCAGTCCAGAGATAGATAATATCAGGAACATAGGTACGTTAACCTAACAGTGAAGTTAATTACTCTGAAAGAGGTGTTACAAAGTTAGGTATAGGTGATAGAAAAAAAAACCTGTTCTTCCCAGCTGTTCTTCCCTTTACTAAGCAAATGGAAAGGAGGGGGTTTTTAAACAGAGTTAACCAATTAGCAACTCCCCCTTAAAGGAACAATGCAGGGAATACAGAAAAATTATATTACTAGGCAAGAAAGTTAACAACAGGTTTACAAAAGAAAACGATTAAATTTCCTGTCATTCATACACACGCGTGAGGATCCACACTCATATACTCACACACTTACCGAATGCAGCCTCAGACGATCCATAAAAAGTATATAAAAACAGCAAGTAATCGTTTGACATATGAACTGTCTAGTCCTTCGATGTCCCGCCCCAGATGTTTGCGAGGGTTTGTTGGTAACAAATATTCTCACTTATCGCAAGACTTGAAGACTAAGAGTTCTCGTGTTTTTATTATATATATATAAGGAGTCTATGGGATGGCACTAACCCAGTTCGGCACAGGGGTGAAAATGAAGTGGTCTCTTTTAATCCTCCGCTATGGTAAAATTCCTTCAATGCGTGATGATAGTTTTATTAAATCCAATTTGAGGAAAAAAAACTAGGCTGTCACAGTCAGGAAAATATGTACTCTCTCACAGTAAACAGTAAATATGATATCGCTACTGGCGATGAGTACCTTCCAGTTTATCATTACAGGTTTGTAAGGGTAATTTGATGATTATTCTTTAAAATGTTCTTGGGTGGGCTTTATTTCATTTAATTCTGACAGCTAGGTCGCAAGGACCGCCACAAGATTATATTTTAAAAGAAATGTTTCTTCAATATGACTGGAAGTTTATAGGATGATTTCTTTATTTCTTTCTTTATTTAGCTGGGACCGCAGGTACGATCACTCTGTGTGAAAGAAAAAAAAGACATGTAACATACCGAAAAATCAAGCGCGATAAATTTCCCGTTAAGCCTATAATACACTCGAGTATTTAATTATGTATTTAATAAACACTGCGCGAATTCTAGTGGTTAAAACACATCTATAAAACTAGGACTTAACTGAATTTATTAATTATAAATTCCTTCGCGACTTTAAAAGTTAATTTAAGCATCTATTATCTTTTGAAATAATATAATAGATAGATCATTATATTTACAACTGGAACTATTGAGATGGTTTAATTTAATAGATTTAAATTAACACAAAATCCATTGAAATAGAATGACTGAACTAGACCACTTATCACTTTACGCAATATATATTACCGCTTTGCACAGAATAGAAAACACTGCAAATTTATATATAAAATCCAGGGGAAAATCTATAACAAGATTTCAATAAAGCTAGTGCTTCTGTAAAGGTCTGGCCAGCGAGTGATAACGTGTCTAGTCTTGATGGTCTATTTAGCTAAAATGGAATGTAAGTTGAGTGGGACATGATAAACTTGACAGCTTATTTGATCTCACGAACTTTTGGGGATCTGACCGCCAAATCAAGAGAAGAAGCCGCCCCCTGGTCTTCGTATCTCCGTTCGCTGCTGCCCGTTTCGGCTTTCCCCCGTTCGCTCGGTTGCGATTGACACCGAGACGCGAAATTAGCGGCAAGCAACTGCGTCTCGTATCAGGGACCACTACTGTCTTTGATAACGCCGATAGTCTCCCCTAAAATCCCTCAGTTCGTCTCTTTGATCTCGTGCCGCCTACTAAATGAGTCCCGGTGGAATGAGTTCTGGCAAACGAAAAGTTACAACAAGTGTTCAGGGGTTCTAATGTTATGAAAAGCTAAAAGTCCCTTTAAATCATCCATCATATCAGGGAAAATTCACTTGTCAAACTAGACGTACGTCACAATCGTCCCCACTTTTAGACATGAAACCATTTTTCATGTTTCATTTTTTGACAATGGAGGTGACCTGATTGGTGATTTTATGATGAGTGGTATCTTCAGTTTGCTCTTCTTCCTCTGTAGACCAGTTTCTACTCAGGAAATCAGCCCCGACATTCTGTCTTCCCGGAATATATTCCACTTTGAAAGAATAAACGCTTAAAAGAAGCGCCCAACGCATGATCCTTGCGTTAAATTCTTTATTGGCACCAAGAAATGCTAACGGAGCGTGGTCTGTTTGCACCGTGAAAGATGTACCATAAAGAAACTCATGATGGCGTCTGATACCGTCAATCAGAGCAAGACATTCCCTTTCAACTACGCTGTAGTTCCGTTCCGCTTTATTTAATTTCCGACTGCCATAGGCAACTGGAAATAGCATGTTCAGGTCACTGTCATCGGCTTGAAGCAGTGTTGACCCGATGCCCTGACCTGACGCGTCGACTCTCAGTACAAAAGGTTTCTTGAGGTCAGGCAACCTCAAAATGGGGTATGCAGACAACTGTCCTTTCAAAGTGCTATACGCGTGTTCGCACTTTTGATCCCATATGACCTTATCAGGACAACCTTTCTTTGTGAGGTCAGTCAGAGGTGCCGTCAGTCCGTTGAAGTTCTGGATGTACTTCTGATAGTATGCACGTAGCGATATGAAGGAACGTACGTCTTTCTTCGTTCGGGGTCTTTTTGCTGCCATTATTTTCTGCACGTTCTTCTTAATAGGCCAACTGCATCCGTGAGAAATAGTGTGCCCCAGGAAGTCTAACTGTTCAAACCCGATGAGACATTTGCTAGGTCTGGCTGTGAGACCCGTTTCCTGTAGTCTCCTGAGGAGCATAGCAACCGTAGCAATATGTTCTTCATAGGTTTCCGATGCAATTAAGATGTCATCCATGAAATTATGGATATGGGGACTTTGCAAAGGTTGTAGAAGCTTCCTCATCATCCTGGTGAACACTCCTGGTGCATTATGTGAACCGAACGGCATCACGTTAAATGTGTAATGTCCTTCACTAGTGCTGAAAGCTAACAAAGGTTTAATTTCCTCCTTGACTGGTATTTGATAATAACCTTTGCTGAGGTCAATCTTGGAGAAGATCTTTGCTTTGCTGAGCTTGGTGAACAACTCAGAAACAGTTTGGAGAGGTTCGGGCTGGAATTCCGTTACCGCGTTTAGCAACCTGTAATCAATGCACAGCCGAACTTCCTTATTGGGCTTCTGCAACAGCACTACACTCGAGCTGTAAGGAGATGTAGACTCACTGATAATTCCTGCCTGACGCAGCTTGTCTATTTCTCCGCGAAGTGCATCAACTTTAGCGTACGGGATGGGGTAAACTCTGGTTTGAACAGGGGTCTCGTTTGTTAATTTCATATTAAATTCAATGAGATTTGTTCGACCAGGTACATCCGTTAAGACTGCACTGTACTGTTTTAGTAGAGCCCTGGTATCTGTTTGTTGTTCTGGTGAGAGATTGTCGCCGAACTTGACATCTTTAAAGGATTCTGTGGGTTGCAATGGATACTCCATGCAACCATCATCATCTTCCTCGTCTTCCGTTGCTATGGCGACAGCCAGGAGATGCTCGGAGGATGGCACCGGTCTTTCCAAATATTTCTTTAGCAGATTTATGTGGAAGACCTTCTCCTTTCCTTTGATGGAGATCTTGTAGTTGGTACGTGAGATCTTTTTAAGGACGGTAAACGGTCCTTGCCATCCGATGCGAAGTTTATTGCTTCCGGTTGGAAGTAGCAATAGGACTTTGTCCCCTGGTTGTAGTTCTCTCTCTTTTGCAGCTTTGTTGTATCTTTTAGTAATTTTAGCGCGGGCTTTCTTAAGGTTGGTAGTAGCTAGATCCCATCCTAGCTTTAGCCTTTCCTTAAGCTCAGATACGTACTTGCTTGCAGAGACGACTGTCTCGTCAGCCTTCTGTTCTGTCAGGGACCGAAGTAAGGCTTCTAGTGGCCCCTTAATAGGTCTGCCAAATAAAAGTGTAGCTGGCGCAAAACCCGTAGACGCTTGGGGTACCTCTCGGTAGGCGAATAAGGCAGCTGATATATATTGGTCCCAGTCTTCCGGTTTCTCCTGACCCAGCTTACGTAACATCATGGTGAGGGTACCGTTAAAACGTTCCACGAGCCCATTTCCGGCCGGATGGTAGGGACTTGTGTGGATATGTTTGGCCCTCAAGATCTTAAAGATCTCCTCCATTAACAGGCTACGGAATTGGGATCCATTGTCCGTCAAAACTTGTTGAGGGAATCCCAACCGTGTAAAAATTTGCACAAGGGCTTCTGCGACATGCTTGGTATTAGTGCATGGTAGCGGTACGGCTTCGGCCCACATAGTGCAAGTGTCAACTAAGGTCAGGATGAACCTGTTCCTTCTTTTGGTCTTTTCCAGAGGACCAATAATGTCGACAGCAACCCGTTCAAATGGAGTCCCTACTATTGGCATTTGCCCCATAGGTACTGGGGGTGTCAAGTGCTTGGGTGCTACCCGTTGGCACTGGGCGCAGGATTTCACATACCTGACAATGTCAGAGTTCATTCCTGGCCACCAATAGTGGTTTTTTATTCGCTGAATAGTGGCGTTTTGTCCCATATGTTCGCTAAAGGGAAGAGAGTGCCCCATTTCTAAGATCTGGTTTCTGTACTGCGTCGGTACTAGGAGCTGGTTATTCCCCGTGTCCGGGTTGCCCGTTCTACGATACAATACACCATCCTTAGAAAAGATGTCTCCGTTGTGTCTGGGGTCCTTAGCCATGGGCAGTTTTTTAAAGCAGGGCGCCAGAGTAGGGTCCTTTTGTTGCGCCTCCTTCAGTTAATTCGGCAACAAATTTGGTGCAGGCTCCCTCTCCTTCTTGGCTTGCCCTCTTGTGGTTACCGCTGCCACAATCGGCTCCTTAGGTCTCCCAATGAACACATATCTACATCCCAGGATAACTGGGTAGATCGGATCATCCATTATGGCCGCTTTAATAACTCCTCTGACAAAGTCAGAGTGTATTTCTACCAGTGCGATAGGAAGCGTCCTGGGTGCGTCACTCCTGAAAACTCCACTAAGTTTGACGGTTTCCTCTGTCTCCTGACCTGGTTTGACTAGATGTCTAGCAACAATACAACTAAAACTTAATCCAGTGTCAAAGAGACAAGTAGTTGAGGTACCATTCAAAATTACAGTTCCTCGAGTTGAGGGTCGGTTCCCCTCAGGTTGAGAATCACTGACATTGACTCTACCTTTCGAGGCTGTATGCAAACATCCAATGCGGTTTGCACCGGTTTGTTTGCCCTGATCAGACGTTCCTGGTGTAGGGGTCTTCCCTTTTCCTTGACCTTGGTGGCCGCGCTGCCACGTAGGCTTGGTGGGTTGATCAGAATTGTTGTTTGGGGGGTATCGGGTTTTGTAGAATTTCGATTTTTCCTGGGGAGGTTTCTGGGTATTGTTATCTCGTTGGTTATAATGTTGAGAGGAAGTGGAAGAATAGGATGCCTGCTCTAGATTCTGTTTTCGAGATGGCTCATCGGTGGGTTTACGTTTAGTGCTGGGAAGTTCGGCCATTGCATTGCTATAGCGTTCGGCTTTATTGAGTATGTCTTCAAGCCTGACTGCCCCCTGTTCAGCCAAAAATCTACGAGTTTCATTCGACAAAGTGGATTTTATCTGCTCCACAAGAACAAGTTCGAGGAGTCCCTCATATGAAAGAGGTAGGTCAGATAATTCAATGCACTTTGTCAGATAACCCGTGAGACGTGAAGAGAACTGGGGAAATGTTTCCGTGCTCTCTTTTCGGCTGTTTCTGAACAACTGCAGAAACTTTCGGGCAGTCATCTCAAACTGCTGTAGTAAGGCCTTCTTCAACAGGTCATAATCATGTTGATTCGGTCCCAGCTTTGTGTACACGTCATAAGCATTGCCTTTCAGTGACGTTGAAAGTTTGAGCGCCCAGCGGGTACTCTCTAACCCATAAAGATTCGCGAGTCTCTCGAATTTTTTCTAGGTAGCTGTCAATTTTTTCGTTAGGGCTAGGAAAAGATTCTAAAGAAAACGACATAGCAGTTAATTGGGCAGACTGAGTGCTGGAGAGATCCATTGTTTGAGACTGGGGCGAAGACGGCTCTCCATTATTTGAAGTAGAGGCACTCCGACTCTCTAAAGCCTTGAGCGCTAATTCATGCTGTCTTTCCTTGTCTCTCTCTCTCTCTTTCCCTGCGGGCGTCCATCTCTGCCTCAATTTTCTTCTGCTCCAATTGACGATCGTCCGCTTCTTTCTTCCTAGCTTCTGCCCTCTCTTCCTCCGCGTCATACCTTTGAAGTTCCTGGTTGATAAACAGATTCGCAGCTTCTGTGTCTAGTCCTGAGTCCTTGGCCTCTTGCCTCAAAAGGGATCTTATCCTAATTCTCTCTGCCATTGTCAAAGAACTGGATGCTTCTAAGACTAGAGAATAGTAAGATGGAACAAGAGGGGGAAAACTCAAAGCCGCTACGAAAAACCCCAAAGTAAAAAAAAAAATTTACTAGAGTTACCTCCTACCTGTACTGTGCAAACTTATCGCTGCTATTATCTGGCAATTAAGGCTCTAAACGCAAGCGACTATGCCACTAAATGGTAAGTTACACTGGAAAAAAAATCTACTTTTACTAACAGTAGAGAAAAATTTAAATTAAAACAATTTAAAAGGAAAAAAAAATTTTTGTTTTTCCCCCTAAATTTTAAATCTCTGACAACAAACTCCGTCCCTAAAGTCAATTATTGAGATGAGACGTTGTTAACTTAATTTTTAAAAATCAGAACAATCCGTCTTTAGCTAAGCTCAACTCTTTTTAACTTCAAAAATCTTAGTGACTGTAAAACAATCACGCAATCCCAGCAACTCTTATAAAGAAAGAAATAGAATTATCTCCGCCAGAGGATAATTAAAATAGCAAATATTTTTGTTTATCTGTACTTTCTACTGCTGTGGAGAGAAAACAACCTGTAAATATGCTGTGTGGACAACCCAAATACTTAAAGAACGTTTGTCTAGGGGTGTAATTATTTATTTATTTCCCTAATTCACAAAGACAAATCATTCACACTCTACCTAGTTAGACCCAGACTAAATCAGACTCAAAATATCTTTAACCCGGCTATACGATTGCCTCAAATGTAGCTCAAGATCCCAGAACCAGCCCACAAATATGTGTGCATCAAATGTATCTCAAAATAATCCCGGACGAGCCAGCCAAATATTGTCGTAAATTTATTTTGAGAGAAAAGAGTCTTAGAAATAGTGGTCCGGTTTAGAGTGGAAAATGATGATAGAAAGCTCAGTGATAGAAAATGTAGATATTAAATAGTTGCTTCACAGCGTGCTGGAGGAGAGTAAAGACAGACTTATTTACGACAAATCGCTTCTCTCAATCTTCTCTTCCGCTCTCCTGGTCAAACAATTATTTGCCAGTTTTCCAGACACGCTTCTGCGCGCACACCGATTTGGTGTTTTTCACACACACAGACGATGTAGATACAAACTATATTAAACGAATAGGGGAAATGTTGGGCTGTGGGTATATCCAACACACAGAACTAAATGAGTTTATGTGATTTTATTCACTTTAAACATCAATCACTAACAAATATCAGGTATTACATAAATTATCATAAGTACACAAATGCAAATAACAAATTTGGGAGGGGTGAAGAAGATTGGTATCGACTAAGCCCTTCCCGCTTATTAGACAAAGACAAACCCAGTCCAGAGATAGATAATATCAGGAACATAGGTACGTTAACCTAACAGTGAAGTTAATTACTCTGAAAGAGGTGTTACAAAGTTAGGTATAGGTGATAGAAAAAAACCTGTTCTTCCCAGCTGTTCTTCCCTTTACTAAGCAAATGGAAAGGAGGGGTTTTTAAAACAGAGTTAACCAATTAGCAACTCCCCCTTAAAGGAACAATGCAGGGAATACAGAAAAATTATATTACTAGGCAAGAAAGTTAACAACAGGTTTACAAAAGAAAACGATTAAATTTCCTGTCATTCATACACACGCGTGAGGATCCACACTCATGTACTCACACACTTACCGAATGCAGCCTCAGACGATCCAT
The DNA here is from genome assembly GCA_024509875.1 of Oreohelix idahoensis. Taxonomy (NCBI): domain Eukaryota; kingdom Metazoa; phylum Mollusca; class Gastropoda; order Stylommatophora; family Oreohelicidae; genus Oreohelix; species Oreohelix idahoensis. The sequence continues at coordinate 113,375 of JAMPIV010010808.1, read as the reverse complement.
AAAAAGTATATAAAAACAGCAAGTAATCGTTTGACATATGAACTGTCTAGTCCTTCGATGTCCCGCCCCAGATGTTTGCGAGGGTTTGTTGGTAACAAATATTCTCACTTATCGCAAGACTTGAAGACTAAGAGTTCTCGTGTTTTTATTATATATATATATAAGGAGTCTATGGGATGGCACTAACCCAGTTCGGCACAGGGGTGAAAATGAAGTGGTCTCTTTTAATCCTCCGCTATGGTAAAATTCCTTCAATGCGTGATGATAGTTTTATTAAATCCAATTTGAGGGAAAAAAACTAGGCTGTCACAGTCAGGAAAATATGTACTCTCTCACAGTAAACAGTAAATATGATATCGCTACTGGCGATGAGTACCTTCCAGTTTATCATTACAGGTTTGTAAGGGTAATTTGATGATTATTCTTTAAAATGTTCTTGGGTGGGCTTTATTTCATTTAATTCTGACAGCTAGGTCGCAAGGACCGCCACAAGATTATATTTTAAAAGAAATGTTTCTTCAATATGACTGGAAGTTTATAGGATGATTTCTTTATTTCTTTCTTTATTTAGCTGGGACCGCAGGTACGATCACTCTGTGTGAAAGAAAAAAAGACATGTAACATACCGAAAAATCAAGCGCGATAAATTTCCCGTTAAGCCTACTCGAGTATTTAATTATGTATTTAATAAACACTGCGCGAATTCTAGTGGTTAAAACACTTCTATAAAATTAGGACTTAACTGAATTTATTAATTATAAATTCCTTCGCGACTTTAAAAGTTAATTTAAGCATCTATTATCTTTTGAAATAATATAATAGATAGATCATTATATTTACAACTGGAACTATTGAGATGGTTTAATTTAATAGATTTAAATTAACACAAAATCCATTGAAATAGAATGACTGAACTAGACCACTGATCACTTTACGCAATATATATTACCGCTTTGCACAGAATAGAAAACACTGCAAATTTATATATAAAATCCAGGGGAAAATCTATAACAAGATTTCAATAAAGCTAGTGCTTCTGTAAAGGTCTGGCCAGCGAGTGATAACGTGTCTAGTCTTGATGGTCTATTTAGCTAAAATGGAATGTAAGTTGAGTGGGACATGATAAACTTGACAGCTTATTTGATCTCACGAACTTTTGGGGATCTGACCGCCAAATCAAGAGAAGAAGCCGCCCCCTGGTCTTCGTATCTCCGTTCGCTGCTGCCCGTTTCGGCTTTCCCCCGTTCGCTCGGTTGCGATTGACACCGAGACGCGAAATTAGCGGCAAGCAACTGCGTCTCGTATCAGGGACCAATACTGTCTTTGATAACGCCGATAGTCTCCCCTAAAATCCCTCAGTTCGTCTCTTTGATCTCGTGCCGCCTACTAAATGAGTCCCGGTGGAATGAGTTCTGGCAAACGAAAAGTTACAACAAATGTTCAGGGGTTCTAATGTTATGAAAAGCTAAAAGTCCCTTTAAATCATCCATCATATCAGGAAAAATTCACTTGTCAAACTAGACGTACGTCACACGCAGCAGCGTTTTTTGTTTGTTTGTTTGTTTTTTTAATTTTTTTTTTAAATAAAGAAGAACGTAACAAGAAATTGAAAGGTGTGGATTGAAAAATAATAACTGTTAGTTTTTAAGACATCGTGAATAGATAAATGTGTGCATTTATTTGTTTAGCTTTTAATTCTCTTTCATTGTTGGTTAGTGTCACATTCTTCTACAACGTCTGTCTTCTTACTCAGCTACTTCGCCTTCGTTTTTCTTATCTAATAACTGTTCAGACAGCTGAATCAATTCGTCTTTCCTTAGGAGTTCAATTTGTGACGCCAGGACTTCCTTCACGTTTCCACATTTTATTCACCTGCGCCTTCGAATCCTGCCAGAAATGTCAAGTCTACGGTATTGTTAGTTTGTGATTTGAGATCGTTAAACCATCGAAAAGTTATATATATATATATATATATATATATATATATATATATATATATATATATATATATATATATATATATATATATATATATATATACATATATATATATATATATATATATGTATGTATATTCTGTCCACAGTGCTATTTATCAGTTCTAATGGAGTGTCAAGTGCTAGGCTGTGTTATCACAATGAAACACTGTGACAGGTACACTTCGAGCAACAAATATGGCATTTAATAGTTACTCAATAAACTGATGCCTTTATATAACAGATGTTCAACACAACCTAAATAACATCAGTAGACTGCCACTTTGGCCGTGAATCATAATAATAGTACAAAACATCATGCACATCATCAAACAATATTAGCCTGGAGCAATCTCATTATATTTTGCTCATATTGTAACCTGCACTAACTATATTCCATAATACAATTCGCCTCCACGCTTGACGTAACCTTCACTCGCTCGAATCTCTCTCTCTCTCTCTCTCTCTCTCTCTCTCTCTCTCTCTCTCTCTCTCGACTACCTGCTACCACACATGACCCTTTTCACCTCTCACCAGTCTATTTTACTACTTCGCTCATAACAGGCCAGTCACACCCGTGAACTTAACAACAGTACTTGACTGCTACTAATACCATTCGTGAACACAATCAAGCTTAACATTAACTCACTTTAACTCACAACTTACATAAACACATCTAGCTCCCACCAGAGCACAAGTACTGACATCCACTCTATAACCAGTTCTTGACATCCACCCCTCCCTCTCCAAGAGGAAAACATAGTTTTTCACTGGATAGGTGGTAGATAACAGGAACCCAACCATCCAAAACCTAAAATTACATGTGTGGAAAAAATATATTGCATGAGTGTGAACCCATGACATCTGCAAGTAATCAATAATAACACGCTGAAACAAAAATTACAATAGAAACTAGTTGCTAGAAAAATACAACAGCAACTGTTTGGCAATAATGATGCAACTCTAATTACAAAAAAAAGTGATAGACATTACATCAATTTCAGAAAATTATACCATACCGGAGGATATGTACATGATAAACCTGTATTAGATACACCACATACCATAAGAATATAGGTTATAAAAAAATCAAGCGAAATACCGTTGGCAAAATAGTAATCATACAAAGATACTACAATGAAAAGGGTGAAAAAAACACCCATCTACTGAAAAAGCAAGTTATCATAACTTCGATAAAGAATCTGCAATAACATTTAATTTACACTGAATGGGAAAAAAATCCGTTAAGTTGTACTGTTGTAGCAACAACGACCACCTTGTTAAACGGGAATTTGGAGATCTAGATGACTTAAGAAAAGTCAGTGGACAATGGTTCGTTTCCAGCACAAAATGAGATCCTAACAAATACCTAGAGAGTTTGGAAAAAGCCCAAATAATATCTAAACACTCTCTTATAGTGGCATATCGTGTTTCAGCCGGAAGCAACTTTCTGCTGACATACATGAAAGGATGCAGAAACCCATCATGTTCTTGCATAAGACACGCACCAATGCCCACTGCAGAAGCATCAGTCCTTAGTACAAAGGGCTTGGTCAAGTCTGGCAGTAGAAGAATGGGCTTGCTGGAGAATACATTCTTGTTCTTCCTCAGTGCTTTATCACACCCTTCAGTCCAGACCACCCTCTTTAGCGTTCCCTTGTGAGTGAGCGATGTCAAAGCTGCCGACAAAGAGAACCATGTGGTGTTTTTTCTCTGTGTATCCTAGATCGCAGTTGTCTCGCCACGAAGACTGGGAACCGCTGACGGGTTATATAGATTAGTTGTGGGTGTTTGTGTTATTCCAGACACCTCCTGTGGATTGCCTAATTTACTATTATTTTATTCAACTTAGGCTGTCATTCTGGATTGTAAATCAGAATCGGTTTGAGGTTTTTTTTGTTGTGTTGTTTTTTCTGTAAGTTAGTGATTGTGATAGTATTTTGGTTTCCCTGACATCGCTCAGGCATAATAGTTTTTCCTTATTAATTTAGTTTAATAAACCTAGATAAACAATTAGCGGATCAGAATTCTCTTTTTATCTGTGTATTTGTTATTGTTGAATGTGAAGTCACTGGTTGTGTATGAGACCCTAACTCAATATATATTCAATTGTTGATATATGTGTGGAAGAGAGGGTGACTGGTGGTTAACATTTAACAGAAGTCATAGTGGCGGTATGAAAGATTGTTTATCAACTTTGTACTCCTGACTGATACACTACCACTCAACATTCACATTCACTATTTCAGACACACTGTTATCTCAAACCTCACTCAGACTTTGGTCTGTCACACACAGACTCTTTTTCTCCACTCGTGACAACATGCAAGCGGGAAGGCAAAGTAGGCTCTTGATCTATATCACTTTACCATCTGGACAAGAGTACTTAACAGTCTGACTATATCCTGTGCCATCCATACATGTGACGAAATGGGTTATAAATTGTGAGCACTTGGATGGAGTTACCATCCCTCCTATTTCTTTCTGATTTTTGGCACGCCCACTTTTCTTCTTTTCGTTCTTCTGTAGATATAAGCGGGGTAATTGACTTGTCATTCTTGAATCCAATAGGATCTCTCCCCTTAGTCTGTAAGGTTGGTAGAAGATAATTGACGCATCCACAGCGGCATCATTCGTTAGAGCTCTTGTGACCACGAGTCCGAAGCCTGACATGCAGTTTGAGAGGGAGCGGCAAAAAGTTCCCGAGTATTTGACACCAGGGAAAGCTCTTGCCTTCGTGTGTCGGCGGTTAGAACCTAATAATAATAGCCCCTTCAGTCATAACTGACTATGGGAATGCGCCCCTGAGGTGACAGCCCTCAGCTGCTTATTTTCCTGGTGCTCCTTTCGACGTTTTCTCCTCACCTCTGCTTCTTGTGTGAGCCTCTCTTCGCCCAATCTGAGGTGGCGCCGTAAATAGCATCGCCACTTAGTGCGATCGGCAGCTTTATCCTCCCATGTTGCTGGATCCATGTCCAGTGCCCTCATATCTCTCTTGCACACATCTTTGAACCTCAGCTGTGGTCGCCCAACTGTTCTCTTGCCCTCTGCTAATTGTCCGTAGAAGATATCTTTTGGGATGCGACCATCATCCATCCGGCGAACATGGCCAAGCCAGCGAAGTCTGCGCTGTCTAAGAAGCGTATACATACTTTGAAGGCCAGCACGTGACAACACCTCGACATTTGTCACTTTATCTTTCCACGAGATGCCGAGGATACGGCGTAGACACCGCAAATGGAAGGTATTGAGCCTTCTTTCTTGCTTAGCATAGGTCGTCCAGGTCTCGCTGCCATATAGGAGTGTGCTGGTGACGCAGGCATTATATACCGCAGCTTTGGTCTTCATTGTGAGTTTAGAGTTTCCCCAAACACGCGATGTGAGGCGGGCAAAGGTAGCTGCAGCTTTGCCAATGCGGCTGTCGATTTCTGTATCCAGTGAGAGTTTGTCATTGATGGTAGACCCTAGGTATGTGAAGTGGTGCACCACTGCCAATTCATAGTTATCGATAGTGATAACTGGTGCAGCACCCACATCCTGACTCAGCACATTCGTTTTCTTTAGACTTATTGTGAGGCCAAAGTCCTTGCATGCTTTAGTGAAGCGATTCATCAAGCTCTGAAGCTCCTGTTGGCTTTGAGTGATGACTGCAGCATCATCAGCGAACAACAAGTCTCTTATAGTGACCCTTCTGATTTTTGTTTTTGCCTTCAGCCTTGAAAGATTAAACAGACGGCCATCTGACCTAGTGTGAAGGCATATTCCTTCAGTTGCATCTCTGAATGCATGTTTCAAGAGTAAGGCAAAGAAGATTTCGAAGAGGGTCGGAGCCAGAACACAGCCTTGTTTAACGCCACTTCGTATATCAAAGGGCTGTGACGTGCTTCCAGCATATTGGACTGTTCCCTTCATGCCGTCATGGAATGACTTTATCATTTCCAGCATTTTAGAAGGGCAGCCTATTTTCAGGAGGATTTTAAAGAGTCCATCCCTACTAACCAGGTCGAATGCTTTTGTGAGGTCTATAAAGGCGATATATAATGGTCTTTTCTGCTCTCTTGATTTTTCCTGAAGCTGGCGGAGAGAGAAGATCATGTCTGTTGTTGATCTGCCAGCTCGGAATCCACACTGTGACTCTGGATATATGCGCTCAGCTAACTTGTGTAGTCGCATTAAGATGACTTTGGCAAAAACCTTACCAACAATACTAAGAAGAGAGATGCCTCTGTAGTTTTTATTGCAATCACTTCTGTCTCCTTTATTTTTATACAGTGTTACAATCTTGGCATCTCGCATGTCTTGAGGAATAGTTGTCTCTTCCCAGCACTGGCACAGCATCCTATGCAGGGGATGTAATAGCGTGCTCTTACAGCATTTGATTAAATCAGGAGGAATCCCATCACTGCCTGGTGCTTTGCCAGAGGCCAAGCTATCAATGACCTTGCTGAGCTCCTCTAATGTTGGTTCGGCATCCAGCTCCTCCATAGTTGGCAGACTGTTGACACCATCAAGGGCTGCAGGCGTAACGGTATTGTCTCTAGCGTAAAGCTCAGAGTAGCGCTCGACCCACCTCTCCATCTGTCTGGCACTATGGTTCGAGTGCGTGGAGAGCACCGACCTGCGCAGTGGCCTTCTGACGAGACTCCGGACAAGTTGCTGCCAGCGCTTCGCTCGTGCGTCTCTCCCTCCCACCTTATGCTGGGGTTTTGTCTGAAAGTAGGTATCCGTCACCCAGAGTTCATGGTGGACCCACAACTCTAAGAGCCGTTGTCCCCATTTTTCATTCATCTTGCCAATACCAAACCTGCCCAGACATGAAGGCCATGAAACATTATCGGCACCCATTCTAGCGTTAAAGTCACCAAGAGAACAAGCTGTTCTTGCCTAGGTATGCTTTTGATAATTGCTGTTAGATTCTCGTAGAACTCATCTTTAGCTTCTGAGGCAGAGTACAGAGTAGGAGCATACACACTGACAAGGGTGATGGGACCTGTGCTAGTTTGCAGGCGGAGCGTTAACAGGCGTTCTGATCCATTCTCGCCTGGTTCAACCATTTTAGTTAGCGATTTTTTGACCGCAAAACCTACTCCGTGTTCTCCAGCTTTATTAAGATCTTTCCCTTGCCAATAAAATGTGTAGTCCTTCTCGCTCACCGTTCCAGAGCCCGCCAGGCGCGTTTCCTGAAGTGCAGCTATATCCACCTGAAGTCGTTTAAGCTCATCATTAATTATGGCTGTCTTACTTACATCGTTTACATCCTGTAGGTTTTCGGATAGTCCAGTCAACATAGTCCGGACGTTCCAGCATCCCAATCTGAGAGTTTGCTTATTTCTATTTTTTCGATAATTGCTTGGTGCAAAATTTTCTGTCCACAGTTCGGGTTTGACCCTAATCCCCATGCACCCAATGGGGAAAGCAGACAGTGGCGGGACAACACCTTATTGACTGGGGGCTGCCCAGCTTGAAGCGGGCGGTAGCTGTCCAGTGAGATCCTGGAACCTCTCCCACTGTCGGAAGTAGCCCCTGGCGCCATGCCCTACGCCAATTGGGCAAAATGCTTATAACCGGTAACTGCTACTTCCCGTGTTTTGCCGACACCTATAGGGTGAAGCTGGAGTGTCCTCTCCAGGGCGCGAGCTTGGGCATAGTTATATGGAGATCAAGCTGTTAGAACCTATTACGACATATATTGACGGTTTCTTTCTTTTTGCACGTAAACACGGGAAACTGTTCCTGGAGTTCTGTCATGTTACGTGGCAGCCCGGGCGAAGGAATGACGTGTCAGAAGACACCTGCGCTGTTGAGATGACGGTACCTAGACTTTTCTGTGCTTTGATGCCAGGGAAATTCTGAGACTCTGTATGCGTAACAAGCTTTACTCTGTTACACTAATTCTTTTGTAGCTTGTCGCCAGGAGAATTCTCTAGGTAATTCTTGCGACTGTTTTCGGCATTCTCTACGTAGATGTTAACCCAAGTGTTCGACCTGGGGCCTATTCCTACTATAAAATGGATTCTCTTCTGCTTCTAAATTGCTCAGTCTTAAAATTTCCTGTCGTGAGAAGGTAGAGGCCTAGTGTTAGCTTGCCAGCTTATTAGAGTGGGGACATTCTGCACTGATCTCGCAACACCTGGTCCCCTCCGACAGAGTTCTGAGTCATCAGCTTGGAATTACCTTCCTGCCTTCCCATAAGGCCGGATAAACCAGCGACCCCTTTACATCGGGGTAGTCCTCAACGTACTGCAGTGGTGGTTCTTCAGTCCAACTCCTTATTACGAGTCCAGTCGGTTAATTTCCCCTTGCTTGGAACAACTGCCAACAACTTGCAAAGCAAGTGGAGCGCCCTGCGCCACAGGCGTCATATGCATTCACCTTCTAAATAATTGCTCGCGCCTTCCCAAGAGTGGCGGGCCTTTGTACAAGTGGAGGGATTACCTTCAGCGTCTCATTAAATCTGAAGTGCACGCATTGATTACCTCGGGGTTTTATCTTGAGGTCTATAGCACCTTGTCTGGGTAGAGGCCTAGCCTTGGGCCCATTATTTCGTTCCACTGGTGGAGTTAGGGTGGAGTTGGTTCTACGGATTTGCAGCAGTTTAGGGAAAGGAGAGGGTAATCATCATCGCTGTTAGAGATCCGCCGATTTCAATCGGAATATATAACAAGAGTGCTAAAGGAGAAAGATTATTAATTTTGTCGGGGAATTGTGCGCAGAGAATTGGCACATTTTAAGAACTGAGGGACACTAGTGCTTATGCTGGCCCAATCGCTGACAAGGATAAGTCAGCAGGATCATTTTGTGGTGTAGGAACTTGTTTGTTTCAGGGTTCCTGCTGAAGGATTAGCTTAAACTTCTTCCCAATAACAGCTGGAGTTAAATCAGGGTGGATTAAGCCTAATATTATGTTTGCTAGCATTGTGGTCACTTGATTAATTTTTTTGTAATGCATGTGTTTGGGTGTATTTGCTTGTGATTTGATATTTCTCGTTCTTTACTCGAGTCTTTTATTTTGGTTGTTGTGAAATAAAAATAGAAAATTTATTACCGGATCCGATCCTCTTTCTATTATGTCTTAAACTTAGTTGTTTGTGGAGTCACTAATGTGTACTAAACCTTATCTACAAGGAGAGAGAGAGGCAGTGTGACAGTAGTTAAAACATAGTCATTGCGTGGCAGGAGGGAGAGTCAGTATCTGTTCTTTACTCCTGATAACTAAAGTCACTCTATCCACATTCAACACCATAACTCATCTATCTTCTCAGACTTCACTCAGACTTTTGTCTTGTCTAGGCAGACACGTGAAAACCACGCGTGACAATACACCAGTGCTTTTTTCTGAGACTGGGGTATTTCAATAGGTCAAGAATACCCTGACTTGATCTATTGTTCATCTCTAATTATCCATCTCGCAACACTATACATATGACCCATTCTTCTCCCTCCCCATCCCCACTGGGAAGAGTGCAATTTACAGGATTCGTTTTTACATCAGGCATATTGTGCATATATTACATATCTGACCATTTATTACACAGCAGAAACAAGTGTCCATTTATTAAAAGTCAGGTCATCAGGTGACTTAGTAATAATTTTATTTACTTACTTATTTAAAGCTCTTTACTAAATAAACTGGAAAAGTTAACAGTTCAAAGAGATGTTGTTTTGTAAGCGCACGCTTCCGAATGTCTGGCTTCAGAGAAAGTATTTTAAGTCGCGGGTCTGGCTGCACATTACGTCTATTCCTGTATTTATATTTCATATGGACCAGAGCTGAAAATGTAGTTTCACACTGATGTGTAGTGGCTAAAGTATATATTTCCCTCTAGAAACAACAGGCTACAAGGACTGCGCATATAGGGAAAAGTCTACCAAATTGGTTGAAGAAAATATAATTTTCAAAGCGGAATCTCAAGATTCAGGAAGCTGATCTTCTTCATTAGAAGGCAGTTCATTTTGAATCTTGAGGAATGTGTTTTTCATCAAATTATTTATTTATTTTTTTTTTCAACATTGAAAGACGTGAAAAAAGCTTCTTTAGTGAACCCGCAATCGTCATGTATATCTACTTGGAAGTAGTCGCTCAGTTGTTGCAAGGACGTCACTGAGAGTATAGAACGTATCATCGTATTATTATTGTCAAATTGGCGTAGGTAGACCTGTAATTTATAAATTGTCTCCTCAATCTTATCCAGACGGATACTGTAAAGTATTATAATATAGTAGTACTTAAGCCTTGAAATTTACTTCAAAAGCTGCCAAATGGTGATTTGCGTTTTTTGTTCCTGTTCGGGATATTTTATTTGTATATTTTGTAAAATTTTACTTAAGTACATTGCGGACCCTCTCGGTCCTGGTCTACCACCAGGAGCCCACTGGCCACAAGTTGGGAAACGCTAACCTAAATAACAACAAATCAGATTGCTGAAATTAGTATGAAAAATAATTGGGGAGGAGCGAAGATGAATTGAATGAAGAATTTCAGCCTCAATTTTCTAATAATTTAAAATAAATCATTAGCAGCAAATATTAAAGTTCATCAAATTGTATAATGTTGCATAATATCTGTGTTTATCATTCCAGTTTAAATTGCATGTGAAGTGATACGTGAATTCTTAGCAATCAATACCCTTTAGCTACCTAGGGAGCATAGGCCTTCATCAAACACATGCCAAGTCCTCCTGTCACGTGCCATCCGCTCAAGTTCTTTCCATGTGTTCCTCATCACCCTCACTTCTGTATCTAGTTCTCTTCTCCATGTGTTTTTAGTCTACCTCTGCCTCTCTTTCCCTGGGGATTCCAGAACAAAGACTGCCTTGTAATGCTATCAACAGGTTTCCTCAATGTGTGTCCTATCCATCGCCAGCGTCTTCTTCTCAACTCTTGTTCCACTGGCACTTGTCTGGTTCTTGTCATAAGTTCCACATTTATGACTTTGTCATACCATTTCAATCCTTCTATTCTACACAAGAACCCTTTTATGAAAGTCTGTAGCGTTTTAGTTATTGTTTTTGTTGTTCCAGTGGCCAAAACTCTAGAGTATCTAAGTGGGTCGTCAAAGGTGTCTTCCTTCGCACAAGATTACTCTTGGCAGAGATGTAGATAGAAGGGCAATGACGCTTCAACCTTAAGGGACTTTCACAAGATATTTTCAGAAGTCAAGAACAATGTTGCATTGGGCTGAACAATTGTTAACTTATATCTGATCCGTCGCCTTTTGTGAAGGATTTAAGCAAGGGTTTTTAGCCCCTTCAAGCCCCCAGCTGAGTTAATTCAGCGAATTTGTCTAATAATGGTATAGCTCTGTTAGAGGTAAATATATGTCTATATATATATATATATATATATATATATATATATATATATATATATATATATATATATATATATATATATATATATATATATATATATATATATAATATTCTGGCTCATACGTTTGCTTTCATACATGCAAAACTAAATCAACTATGTTTGTTTAGTTTTAACATGTAACAAAATTAATAGTTAATTAGTCTTTAACAGGTTAAAATAAATATGGAAAGATTGGTGAAATTTTAGATGAAAGCGTCTTCATAGAGACTTAATAGGGGAGTGATAGATGTCTGTTTTGCTGATGCCTGTTTTACAAGAACTTAACTCTAGGTGAGTCCTGTCGCCGTGGTTTCCGTCACTTTTTGGTGATGAGTGCACTTCTCCTTGGTGATGAGTGCACTTCTCCTTGGTGATGAGTGCACTTCTCCTTGGTGATGAGTGCACTTCTCCACATAACTCGTCCAATGTAGGCGGTTAGTGTTGATGCTCTTCTCTCACACTAGCGGCGTAGTAACGTTAGTACTTCAAACCGTCTGATAGCTTGTAACCACGAACTTTTTAGACAAAATAGAAAGACAAATGCCTCTGCTAAGTACATTTGTGGCCTGCAAATTCACAGGCGCATCGTCTCGCTGTCCATCCACCCTTGTTAATCTCTCAGAGTAATTAAATTCTTGAGTATACACAGCGTAACTCAGGAATGATGAATATAAATCACCAATATTCTTCTGGGTATTAACTGGGAATATATGTGCTTCGACAGCGCAAACAGTGATTGGTGCCTGAACTAACATTAGCAAGTTACATATATCTCACATCTCACACAATTATACTATACCCTTCAGGCACATGTGATATAATTATCACTCATTACTGCTCCAGTCGGAGTCTGGGGTCACCTCTGCTGTCGGTTTTACGCACGACTAGCCAGAAACAACCACCAGCGCTTGCTGTAGTGGTTCATTAATAAACTATTTTCATATGTTGAGGTTGCCAGCCTCATATATATATATAACCACTTAAGCAAGAAACATGTCAAATTCACATTTGTAAAATAAATGTTACACTTACCCCAAAAAAATTGGGAATCTACAATCTCCTCGCACAGGTTACAATAGACACGAGCAATTTAGGTTATATGCTCTCGAATCACTTGGTCTGGAATTTATTCTCTTATGACGGGTGATCCAATTCCTAGGTTTCCAGTCTTAATAAGTCCTGGTCCCTTAAGTTTCCAGTCTTGTATTTAAATATGCGGGTTTACTTGTAAGTTCCAAAGTTGCCCAAATACTCGATCTGTCACTTATAATTATGGAATCCTTTGTCCGATCCTTCTCTTTCTGGCTTTTGGGAGTTGCTAGCTTGAAGTTGCGAAGCTGTCTGATCTGTGACTCCGCTTTTTGCTATATTATATTCTCAGTTTCCAGTTCAAATCTCTCATAGTACTTCCACCGAATTATCCAATGAGATTCATTGTCTATTCCGGCTCTCAAATCAAACCAATGGTTAACTCTTTAGCAATATCTGGGTTGGGTTGTTTAAATTTATAATCTGCCCCGCGTGTTTTAAAATATTACATTTTAAAATTCCTTCGCGTGACCTCTTTCAATATGCCGTAATATTTCCGGTGGCATCTTGTGCAAACAAACAAATCTGTGCACTGATTACCTGTATAAATGCCTTTCGTCAAGATTGCCTACTCAGACAGATTTATCTGTAATAATAATACAGACAGGGGCCAGCGGATGCGATAATCTAATTATCACCTGTGTGTGAATCCTCCAGGCTGATTTCTCAGACGGGCAGTATTGGCTTCCTATTCATCCTCGTACGAGACCATTGTGTCAAACGAGGATCGTCTCCTATCAAAGGTGGCCGGCGACTCAAAGAGATAAACGTATTACTGACGACCGGTGATAATGACTGGGTATTGTTACGATAATACCACAGTTCACCTGGCGGAACGTAAATTCGTCTGGGGAGTGGTCAGAATAAAAGAATGTAGGGCATAAAATATGCCAATTAATAAGACGATGAGTAAGAAAAATGAAGAATTGAGGTGGTACTGCCGGTGTAGGAGGCACCAAGGACGTACCCGGCAACACGCACTGTACAGTGCTTCCTACCGTCAGGTACGGAACACTGGACAAGTGATTCTTGCCTAGGTAGCAGGCACTTAACTCAGACAGGAAGCACTGTACAGTAATTCTTGACTGAAAAAAAATAAATTAGTAAATCGCACTGCGTTGTAGTTATTATAATCCATTAAGCAGACATTTCCACCTTTCCTTCCTTTATAGGCAAAAGACTGGAGAGATAAAGAGTAAAGATGGTTTTATGTTTGCTTCATATGGTATTCATTTATAGTGTGTAAACAAATTTTATGAATATTTTTCTAATTTCGTCTAAAATATATGGTGGAAAATTATTATTTCAATGTTCATTCCAAACAGGTATCAGTTTGATGCGTGTAGTGGGATCATAATTTGGGCAGTGAATAATAAATATAAGGTAAAGGTGGTCCCATAGCAGATACTACCGTAGTGGAGTGAAGTGTTAGAGACTTCAGTTTAATAGGTCCGGTATCGAGAGGTGAGGTGACCAGCTCCCTAACTCACGAGCAAAGTCAGGTATCCATTTACAGCTGAGTAGACTGGAGCGTGTCGTTACCGTGAATCGAACTTAGCACCTTTGCCGAGAGAGACCAGCGCTCTAACCATTCTTTCAATCGGACGCTCAATAAATATGTAAATAAATAATATTGCATGTAATTATACCTCTGAATAATTTGTATTAATTATAATTGTTAAACTAAAAATATATGAAAGATGGATCTTGGTTGTTATATCACAATGTGTATACAAACAGACTTTCCGTTAAGGAAAACACATGAAATAAGCTTCATTTAATTATAAACAGGTATCGTATTGAGACGAAATGTCAAGAGTGGCTGAAATTAAATCTTAGTAAAAAAAAACAGGTAGTTCCATAGCAGATACTTCCGTAGGGGAGTGAAGTGTTAGAGACTTCACCATACTAGGTCCAGCATCGAGAGGTGGGGTGACCAGTTCCCGTCCTCGCTGCTTTTTCCTTCCCTAACTCAAAGTCAGGTACCCATTTACACCTAAGTAGACTGGAGCGTGTCGGTACCGTGATTTGAACCTGGCACCTTTGCCGCGAGAGACCAGCGCTCTAACCACTCTGTCAATCGGACGCTCAGTATCTTAGTATTATCATTTTTACGAGCTAATTTGAGACATGACTACCATTACTGGTTTTACATGAAAAAAATTATTTATCATGATAACATACAGTGTTATATATTAAAATGTGAAGAAATAAAAGCGCTATGACATGCACTTAGTTGAACTGGTCAGTGATTTTAAACATGCATGCAATATTTACAGTACTGAGTGCAACAATTTTTTTTTTAAATTAAAGAAAAACAAGTTGTACTTATCAATATGTATAATTCATTATGGAAAACTGTTTAAGAAGTTAACCACTTTCATTTTAAAGTAAGGTTATTTTTACATAATGTGTGAAAGTTTCAGTTGCTTCTGATCACAAATAGAGTTCTTCTCACAATTTGAAATGTGTTGGCAATTACTTTAAATTTTAAATTCAACTTTCTTTTTAGAGTTCAATAATAGCTGTTTAGTCAGATTCCACTGGATTCCATTTCAATGAGTTCTTAGCATGTTAGCAATAAGATTTAGACACATCTGGTTGTGTTCATTAAGTTGTGAATTGCTTCTTATTAAATTATATGAGGTAAGATAGGAAGTCGATAATATTTGTTTGGCAACGCAGGAGATGTGGGGATATAATGTAGAACTACTGAGCTCTCTTATGATCTATCTTGGTCAAATCATGTCTGTTGGCTCGGGGTACTTCGAATTTGGAATAAGTGCAGCCTTATTGACGCCTTACTGTAACTTTCATCGACAGAGCGGTAGAAAATTCAAACTAAATGTTACCGAATGTTAACTTCACTTTAAACAAATGATCGCTTCCTAACTTATGTAATTCACGAATACATTGAATATTAATAATGTAGCTTGCTGGTTTTCATTTGGGAATGTTGTGAAAGTACCTTTAAACATGGGGACGCCACACTTTTAAGTGCCAGAAAGAAAAGGCTAGTCGGCAATGTACTCTCACCCCCCTCCCCCCACCCCCCACCCCGTTTTCCTCCATCTATTGATTACTAAGTGATCCCCTAGGATCTACCGGGTAGATGAAGATCGACTGCTTGCCTAGTCCTGCTTTACAGGGAGGAATAAGGTTGAAGATTTTCTTTGCCACTTACAGTAGAGTTAAGAGGGGAAGCGACGACGTATAGGTAAATACCTACTAATATTTTGTAAAGTATGTTTAACTTACTTTATGATTGGAGAGAGCGATCATGCAACACTTGACCCTTTTAGCAGTTGTGTCAATATTTATGGATGTTGTGTGTGTAGTGTAGATTTGTGAGTGTAATGTAGTAGTACTAAACTCGGCGGTGCTCAGCTAATTGTGGGCCAATTCAATATGCAGTTCAATCACCAGTGTGAAAGCAACTAAGCCTCGTGGGCACGGATAAAGGATATGGGCCAAAACAGAGCTACAGTGTTAGTTGGCCCTGTGTCTTGAGAAGAAAGAAAAGGATAAATAAGAATGAGACCACATACCATCTGCGCACAGTTCGGGCAACTTTTCCACTCCGGTCATGAACCCAGGGTGAAAGAACAAGTCGTAGCTAGAGTGCGAAAGGTGGAAAATTGGATAATACTTTCCCTAGGGAAATTATCTTATTTCTCGGACTAATCTCTGCCTCAAGCGCTGACAGCAGATTGTCTTTCCTTTTCAGGAAGTAATTAAAGAGTTGTCTCTAGGAGTTGACACGGCGTGAACCTATTAGGTAATTTATGAGACGATAACACTAAATGTTGTGATTAAAGACAATTTCGGTGCACGGTGAATTGAATTACTTTATTTTTATGTAACAAAAAGAATTTTCGCAGAAACGAATAATAATGCCCGAGCAAAATGTAATAGCTAAAATAATTGGGGGGGGTGGGGGGCGGAGGGGGGGGGGGGGGGGGGGCGGGGGGGGGCGGGGGGGGGGGGGGGGGGGAGGGGGTAAATAACAGCCCTGTATATATTATATTGGTCCTTAGATGAATCTGATGAAATTAAGGATCATAAGATTGCATGTAAATGCTACGGCAGTGTGATGAAGAGAGCACTGCAGCAGGAAATATAATCTTGTATACCGTTTAAGAAAAAAGCGTTTCGGAACGACCTGGGTGCAGTTATTCAGTATATATATATATATATATATATATATATATATATATATATATATATATATATATATATATATATATATACTACTGGACAAAAGTTAAGGGCCGCCATTCAGTTTAGATATAGATATATATATATATGTGCGTGTGTGTGTGTGCGTCCGTCCTGGGATGTAATTATTCTTTTTTTTAAAAAATCATAATTTCTCATATTATTTCATCTTTCTTCCTTTATATTCTGCTCGTGCCTCGGTGCGTTGCAGGTAAGGTGAATCAGTGCACGTATTATGGTCTGTAATGGTGGTGTATAATAAGTAATGCATGCCAGAATAGTATTTCAATGTTTATGCATCATTCAGAACCCTGCGTACACAATTTCACAAGGGCATAAGTAAATTCCTCAATAAACTACTGATGCTGTTCATTTGCTTTTTAATGAATACTGTACGTTTCTGTCTGTCATAGGCTGTAGACAGACATTGTTATACCAGACCACAAGATCTTTTAGATTTCGACTTGCTTCTGTTATATTTACCGGCATACTTTATGTCTATGCACCTAGCCAAAAAGAAATAAAACACCTACTCAAAAAAAAAAAAAAAACTTCGGATAAAGTGTTTCCCTTGATTTGTCCTGTCCGCCAAACTGCTGTTCTAAGTACGGAATTTTCTGGGATGAAAATGTTCTAGCCAGCGCCCCATGGTATTATTTCAATTACTACTGCATTAATGTTTTTGCTAATTGCATTGCATTTGTGACTGTCTTTGCCCAAACGATGTTTTTTTTAGCCTAAGTAGATATTTTGACTCAGGAGTCAAGTTTTATGACAGTGTTAATCATGACTGTCCTACATAAATTCGTGTAATAACACTCTTAAAGACTGCTCTCAAATGCCAAACGTTTGATATTAATTAAGGGTTCAGTTTATTAGAATTTCATCTGCTAATTTTAATGCAGGGGGCCCATGAGACCTGAAAAATTATTTCAAGGGTTCCGCCAGGGTAAAAAGGTTGAGAAAGGCTGACTTAGACTGGTGCAGTGCCGTTTGTATTTTGCTTGAACAGTGTCATTGTATTTAATTATTTATTTAAAGTCCAGATTTGTCAAAATGAGTGTGCAGCTTCTCCATCTGACCTGCGCGATTGCCCGAGAGCAGAATTATATTCACAGCGATGTCTTCATAAGTTTAGCTTCAGGATCCATTATGTCCTTCAGCGTTTAATTGGCATTATTTATTTATTCAACTAATCAGTGGAAGAAATACTTTGCTGAGAAGTATTTGGGCTTTGAACAATGAAGTTATCCGAAAAATTGTTGCCTTCAAGAGTCGTTGCAGTGAAATCCTTCGTAGGTCACCTTCATAAGATTAATGATTGCTTTTGGTTTGGTTTGAAGGACCATCTTCATTGCTCACATATAACTCTATCAGTGCTCTGATCTCCTCCCTTAGATCACACAAGGAGGATCTCAGCACAGTGCAGGAGCCCCGTAGCACCGGCGAGGATCCAAGTGTGTATGCAGGTATCACACATTCTACGCGTATAAATACTTTTGTGGTGGGTAGGTTTTCCTAATTTTGTAAATTTTTGCCAGAGCAGCCAACTCTTTAAAAATTTCAAGCCTACTCCACATATGCCTGTGTTGTCTTAGAAATCATCATCATCACTCTTCATTTTTCAGGGAGCAATGGCTTCAACAGACTTATGCCAAGTAATGTCCTGTGCCATTAGCTCAGGTCTGTCCGTACCTTCCTCATCCCTTTCATTAATGTCTTCAATTATATCTTTTCTTCATGCGCTTTTCTGTCTCCCTCTGCCTCACTTACCCTAGGACTTCCAGAACAAGGATTGCTTATTCAGTGTGTGTCCTATCCATCTCCAGCATCTTCTTCTCGTCTGTTATTCCACTGGCACTTCTCTGGCTATTTTCATCAGTTCTATATGTGATGGGGCCGGGAAGACACCCCTGAGGCCCCACCCCCACTTCAGTTCAAGGCATGTTTGTCGCCCATATATTTTCGGTCGGCCCACGTGACTGTCAGCTCACGTGACGGCGCGAGCCTGGGTTGTGAAAAGTCTGAAGTAGAAGATATGTAATGAGGCCATAATAAAGCCTTAAAAATAGAGTTGTGGTGTAGAATTGTGTTTTTGCTCTAGAAATAGGTTTTATTTGTGTTTTCGCTATTCCTAAAGCGATAATCGCGTGTGATATTTAAGTAGCCAAGATTAATACGCCAGTAGCGCGCAGTAAGTTGAGTGGTTAGGCCAGGGCTTATAAAAGGGGTAGCAAGCGGCGAAACTGGTCTATTGTTGAGACAGCCGCCCAGTGAGAACAGACGAAGAAGACAGACAGAGCCAAGCTGTAAATGCCTAGAGCACGTGAGTTGTAATTCTTAAGCGCAGTTTGTAGAATTTAGCATTCGTGTTCTATAAGTCTGTACATTCAGCACGTGAGTTAATTTAAATTAGCATTAGTTTTATATAATTCGGAAATAATATCGATGTGGCTGTTTTAATGTTTAGTGATATAGATAGATGTGTTTCCAAAGGAAATGTCTTTTTAGGACATTATGATTTAGTCTCGAAATGATAGATGAGAGAAAATAATGTTTGATAGGTTTTATTAGGCACGCAAAGCCCAAATCACAGATGTGAGATGAGATAGATGTTTCCAAAGTTTGGATTCCCAGGTTTTATTAGGCACGCAAAGCCCAAATCACAGATGTGAGAGTTTAAGAGCAATTATGTCGGTCATCAGACCGGGCAAGAAAGGCAAATTTAGTAGGAGAGTGTTTTATACATGAAACTGGACAGAGAAGCGATTTGTTACTTGAATTTAGATGATATTGACTGTTATCAGGATGGCAACCACGTGGTCATGAAATGCGGCGCGTCACCATGCGTGTGTATAAAGAAGACGCCAGTTTTATATTGTGTGAATTGACACGTGGGTGGGAAGCAGATTAAGATAATTTTCCCCAGTAAAGGAAAGTGTAGCAAATAAAGATGATTTGCTGGGGAGGTTATGATGGTATCCTAACAAAGAGTGAAATAAGTGCATGCAGTAACCGTGCGAGGTCAAGCAAATGTAGGTCCCTGATTCTATAAATGATGATGATGAATTGTGTACAGGGAACCTAACGCTACCTCCCTAGATCTCACACGGTCTCTCTGTTGGCTCTAGTGTAGGGTGTATGATGTACCTATTGTCTAGGGGAGAAATGAGATGATAGTACACAACACACAAACACTTTACTTTTCTATGAGAAAGTTAATAAAACAGGTGTTAAGTTTTCTTTTGAACTGAATATTACAATTTAATCTGCCTGTCCAGTTATATCTTTTGGACAGGTCTTGAAAATAAGGACAAGATAGTTTACAGAAAGAGGGTAATAAAACAACTGGACTTTCTGTCCACACAACTAAAATCAAGATATATTTTTCACTGAAGAACAGTTCACAGCTACTACTGTAATCCTATAAAAGGGAGAGTCACTGTGTATGAGGGGCTGTTGTGTCATCATACCCCTTGAAATTCCTGAATATCATAGGGAACTCAGTGAATGTTACTTTTTTACAAAAAGTGTCAGATGTACCCAGATGTATGGCACATCACCTGGGGTTATTTATAAGGAAATTCTCTCCTGAAGATGCAGACTCTTTCACTCGTTCAAGCTCCTCCGTGTGCTTATAATAGTAGAAATGACTGGATGGAGGCTTGAGGGCTGTATTCACTTTCAGCTGGCTTCCTGCCACCAGTCGGTAACAGGGAATAAAACGCTGGAACAAAAGGATACCCAGGCTTTACATCTACTCACTGAGATTATTTAATATTTTCCTACCAGGATATGGGGTCAGCCTCGCGTGCCGTACAGGTGCACAAACACCTAACTTTGTTTGACTCCCTCCTTGCTGTGACCACACCTCAGGTCCCTATGGCAGATACGCCACTGTACCTTTACATCTTTTTCCTCAATACAATAATGTGGGGTAACCACATTTCCGTTGGTATGATTTTCTCTTTTCTTTTTATATTATAAATGCTTCAGGCATGTAAATAGTGTTCATAGAACACAGAGGCTTACTACTATAATACTTTAATAATATAACAGCATAATCATGACAACATACATCAATTAGATACATTTTAAGATGAGGACGCAACAATGTCTACTACCGACATGTTCTTCATTTTTCCTCAATATCCATACCCAATTTTGTTTGCTGTGGAATTAAACAGAATAATTCATAAATCGTCCTTACCACAATTTAAGAAATATAAACAAATGATGCTGACTTGCAAAGCAATGGTCGCAGTTTCACTCTGCACTGGTCTCAGGCTGGGAAATATTTATTTTACTTTAAATTTACCACAGCTGAATCTCAGCAAAATGTTTAATGTAAGTTATTTTTGACAACTGGCAATTGAATAAGGAAAACCCCTTGCTAATATTGGGTACCACTAGCCAATCAGAAGCTGGCGACTACCAGATTTCAAAATGCAGTTTTGAAAAACAAAAAAACAATTCCAAACTACACCGCGTCTGCTATTTAATTGGCTAGCCTATGTTAGTTGCCATACAACAAAAACGTTTCGTTGATAACCAATTTCCTATCGCCCCCCCCCTTCTCACCCTATACCCTCTGTACTCAAGCGAATTTGAATATTCACCTCAATGCCTCTTTCTACGCGATCGTCCCTTAACGTTATGAAAAATTCAAGTAGGGTTGACTATCTGTCTGGTCTACCGTCTTGGACATTTTATTTTTCCTTCATAACTTCACTAATACTGGGGCTATCATAGTATTTAAAACATATTCTTGCTTAGGGGAGTCTCAGCTATCTTATCATATAAGTTTTATGTTCAGTTTCCTATTAATAAAGATTTTCATTTTTGTCACTGTTCGTTCGTCAAATAATATTTTACACAAGACCACCATTTCCTCCTTTCTCCTCTCCCGCTTAGCCTATGTGATTCAAATACTACTTGTTTTAGTGACGCCAGTAATTCTACAACGAGTGGGGACAAACTGTCTGTGTGTTTGCCTCCGATGGCGTTTGCCGCCGCGTGTAGATACGCATGGCAGAGTGTGGCAGGCAAATCGGGTGTTAGACGTGGCGGGTTAACAAGTTGGGTTTTATGATTTGTATTTTATCGTGTTTCACTACCAAATTGTAAGACTTACTACTGATTAACCTGTTAAAAACAAAATATTACGTTAATTCAGATAGTATTGTGCGGCGCTCTTCCGCCAATTAATTAATTTTATCGGTTAGGCGGCCGTGTATGCAGCAGATCTTACAAGTTTAAACATCGGTAGTACGTTGGCGAAACCGAAAATGCAGCGCGTTGTATATTATATATGCTATAGGCTTTTCGCACTGCACAAAAGGCAGTGGCGGGCGTGTGAGAGCAATCCCGTCAGACACAATCGGGCTGGTCTTATTTATTTTTGTTTTTATGACTAAAATCTATAGAAATGAGTAATTATCCTCGCAGATTTTACCACACACCTCCCCTCTTAAACATGCATCACTATGCAGGTTATTATCTGCGAGATAACTTAGCTCAATGAAGTCTTATGCGTTTCTCTGATTTTCATCACATGGATGTCTGCTTAAAAAGTCGGCACCCACATTCGTCGGACCCGGGATATAATCTATCCGGAATGAGTATGGCTGCAGTAATAAAGACCATCTCAATAATCTGGAATTTTCATGCTTCGCTTGTGACAGGAACACAAGAGGTGAATGATCCGTTTGGACCACAAATGTCCTGCCATATAAATAAATCTGAAATTTCTTTATAGACCATATCAAAGCGAGACATTCCTTTTCACTTGTTGAATAATTTTTTTCCGCCTTGTTCAACTTGCGGCTAGCATAAGCGACTGGTTTCAATTCCCCATCTGGTGAGGAAGACCTTTGCAACAATGTAGCACCTAGGCCCACATTGCTTGCGTCACTTCTCACAATAAATTCTTGAGTTAAGTCAGGCAATTGCAATACTGGCCTGCTTGTAAGTTTTTCCTTCAACTCTTGGTAAACTAATTCGCACTGAGCAGACCAAATTATTTTATCAGGTTGACCTTTACGAGTTAAATCTGTCAGCGGAGCACATATAGAGTTAAAATTTTTAATGTACTTTTGGTAAAAACCACACAACGACACGAAAGATCGCACGTCTTTCTTTGTTTGGGGTCGAGGAGCTTTTTTCAATTTTTCCAGATTCTTGGGATCAGGGGTCATGCTACCCTGATGCACAGTATGTCCCAAGAATTCCAACTCTTTACAACCTATACAACATTTTGTTGGCCTGGCGGTTAAGTTAGCCTCTCTGAGTCTATCTAACAGCATATTCAAAGAGGTAACGTGTTCCTCAAATGTTTCCGTAGCAATGAGGATATCGTCCATAAAATTCGAAATACATGGATTTTTCAGGGGATCCAGCAGTTTTCGCATCATCCTTGAAAACACACTCGGAGCATTTTTCAACCCAAACGGCAACATGTTGAACTCATAATGACCTTCCGAGGTGCTAAATGCTAAATAAGGTCGAACCTCAGGCTTTACTGGAATTTGGTAATAGCCCTTGCTAAGATCCACCTTAGAAAAATATTTTGCCTTGTTCAGCCTGGCAAATAGTTGAGTAGTATCAGGTAATGGATCCACCTGACCTTCTGTGACAGCATTCAGTTTCCTGTAATCTATACACAGTCTATGTTCTCCCGATGGTTTCCGCAACAGAACCACGCAGGAACTATAAGGAGACTCACTATGAGAAATAATCCCTTCTTGTAACAAATAATCTATCTCCTCTTTTAAAGCTTTCTCCTTAGCGAATGGAATAGAATAGGGCCTCATACAGATAGGTGTTTGGTCTAGTAGTTTCATATCATATTCCAACAAATGGGTTTTTTTCCCGGTTTATCTGTCAACACATCTGTATGTTTCTCAAGGATCTGTCGAACCTTCTCCTTCTGCCCTTTTGTCAAGTGATTGCTGATTTTCACCTGCTCAAACGTTTCACTGGTTTTCAGTGGATATTCAAATGAGGAGAGAGGGTCATTTTTCATTTCGGTTGCAATAGACAAGGCCAATAAGTGTGTCCCTTCCTGGATTTGTCTGTCCAGATATTTCTTCAACAGGTTCACATGATAGACTTTTTCCTTTCCCTTTTTGTCTATCTTATAATTGGTTCTGGATACCTTTTCCAAAACTGTGTATGGTCCTTGCCATCCGATCTGAAGTTTATTATTGCTGCTGGGCAATAGAAGAAGTACCTTCTCCCCCACAGCAAGTTCCCTATCCTTCGCTTTTCGATTATAATAAGCAGCATGCTTTTTCCTGGCTTGTCTCAAATTTTCATTTGCCAGTTTCCAACCGGTTTGTAAACGATTGGTCAGTTCGTTCACGTATTGATAAGATGAGGTAACAGTCTCCTCTGCCTTCTCATCAGTCCAGGTCCTTAACAAAGCTTCTAACGGACCTTTTATTGGCCTACCAAATAACAGTGTTGCGGGGGCCATTCCGGTGGAATTATGTGGTACTTCCCGGTACGCAAACAGGGCGGCGGGCAAGTAGTGGTCCCACGTGTCAGGTTTCTCATGTGCCAGCTTTCTCAGGATAGAAATGAGAGTCCCATTGAACCTCTCTACCTGGCCGTTCCCTTGGGGATGGTACGGGCTACAATGAAAGTGCTTGGCTTGAAACAACCTGAACACCTCTTCAGTTAGTTTCCCCCTTGAACTGAGAGCCATTATCTGTCAAGATTTGATGCGGGAAACCTAACCTTGTGAATATCGTAAGTAATGCCTCTGCCACATGTTTCGAATCGATTGATGACAGGGCTACCGCCTCTCCCCACATAGAACAAGTGTCTACCAGAGTAAGGATGTAACTGTTCCTCCTCTTGGTCCGAGTGAGAGGTCCCACAATATCCACAGCAACTCTCTCAAAAGGGGTTCCCACTATGGGCATTTCCCCAAGAGTTGCGGGAGCAGTCCAATGCTTTGGAGCTACTCTCTGGCATTCGGGGCAGGAGTGTACGTATCTCTTTATGTCTTCCGTTACCCCTGGCCAGAAATAATGACAAGCTATACGCTGTCCTGTTGCACTAATCCCCATGTGACCACTGAAGGGGATAGCATGACCTAACTCCATCACTTTTTCTCTATATGATTTAGGAAGGACCAGCTGACCATGACCAGCTGCACCAGTGCCGGCCTTCCTGTATAGCAATTTATTCTTCATATAGAATTCTCCTTTATTTGGAGGAGTATGGCTCTTTGGGAGTTTCTTATAGCACGGCTTCAGTGACTTATCTTCAGCCTGTGCCTTTCTCATCTCTTCGGGATGAGTATTTATAGGTTCATCTTCTTCCTTTCTGGATTGTGATCGGGTCTGGACTGCTGCCAAGACCACAGGTCTCGTTGGATTTCCCAAGTAGACATAACGACACCCCAATATCAGAGGGTAGATGGGTGCGTCTATCACTGCTGCTCTGATTATCCCTTCCACATAGCGAGTCTTCACTTGTATCCTGGCAATGGGAAGTTTCATGAGGGGTAGGTCCTTGGTCGCCCCTTGTATCTCCACTGTTTCTGTGGTATACTGATCTGGGTTCACCAAGTGCGAGCTCACCACAGCCTCAAAATCCAAACCTGTATCATAGAGGCACCTTATGGTGACATCATTGCATACAACATCCTCGCAAACTGGGGGGTGATAAGGTTCCTGCTGTTCAGCAGGTTTGTCCTTTCCCTCCTGTTTTCCCCTTTTCATAGCAGCAAATCCAGCAGGTTTACTTTTACAATACTTAATGTCATGTCCCTCCTTCTTACAATAAGTACAATACCATCTACTTTGATGATGAGGTTTTCTTTCCTCATTCCTTCTGTCCTTGAATTGTGCGGTTTTATTTTTATAATCATTTCGAGGCCTATCGAAGTTCTGCTTACCTCTGTTATCAAATTTATTATGGGTTTGAGGAGCCTTAAACTGATCTACTGGTTTCTTTTTAATACCAGCTACCTCTGCCTGGGCTGCATGATACCTTTCAGCGACATTTATTATTTCCTCCAGTCTCTCCGCACCCTGTTCCATGAGAAACTTTCTCATGTCTGGAGCCATGGACTCTCTCATCTGCTCAATGAGTATCATCTCTTTGAGATCTTGGGTTTTCCCCAAAGAAGCCCATTTCTCCATATACGTTTCCAACCGGGCGGAGAACTGGTGATAGGTCTCACCCGACAGTAGCCTGGCATTCCTAAATTTCTTTCTATAAAATTCTCCGTTCTTTTCGTATCTTAACAGAAGAGCTTGCTTCAACATGTCATAGTTGTCCTGGTCACCCCTACTCATTTTAGAAAAAACTTCGTAAGCTGTACCGCGAAGTCCTTGAGACAACTTTACTCCCCATTTTTCTCTTTCCAACCCATAAGTAGTGGCTAATATTTCGTATCTGCTTAGATACGACTCAATATCATCATCTTTTTCTATAAAATAATCTAAGTGGAACCCCATGGCTGATGAGGAGGCCCCCTGGCTTGCAGCGGAGTCGGAAGTGGAAGGGCTAGTTCCATTTTCCGGAGCATGGCCTTGTAGCTCTAGCTCCCTTAGTCGTAACTCATGTTCCCTCTGTAACCGTTTATCTTCCCTTTCCGCCTCCAATCTTCTTTCTTCTTTCTCTCGTTCCGCCTCCCTGTGTAGACGTTTTTCCTCCTTCTCAGCCTCGAGTTCAAGTTTCTTTGCCTCCTTCTCAGCCTCAAGTTTCTTCTCCTCCAACTGCAGCCTCTTTATCTCAGCCTCTCGATCAGCCTCTAATTTCTTAGTCTCCCTAGCATCTTCTAACTGCACTCTCCTTTCCTCAGCTAACCTATGTTCTTCCCTAGTAATAAATTTGTCACATTCTGAGGTGACATAATCAACCAAAATTTGTCCCTCCATATTCATATCTCTCGCCGCTTGCACAGCTGCAGAGCGAAACTTGGCCAGATCTGCCATCCTGAAAAATGTACTAACAAAGTTTCTAAATATAACTAATTATAAATTTATTTAATTAAATCTGGGTTTCTGACACTTTCTTCACTTCCCAAAATCTTGGGCAAATATATTATATGGGGATTTCCTGGGAAAATTAGACTGTCCCCAATTTATGTAGAAAGTTCAATCTCGGACAAGCCTACCAATTATGTAGCAAATAAAGATGATTTGCTGGGGAGGTTATGATGGTATCCTAACAAAGAGTGAAATAAGTGCATGCAGTAACCGTGCGAGGTCAAGCAAATGTAGGTCCCTGATTCTATAAATGATGATGATGAATTGTGTACAGGGAACCTAACGCTACCTCCCTAGATCTCACACGGTCTCTCTGTTGGCTCTAGTGTAGGGTGTATGATGTACCTATTGTCTAGGGGAGAAATGAGATGATAGTACACAACACACAAACACTTTACTTTTTTTATGAGAAAGTTAATAAAACAGGTGTTAAGTTTTCTTTTGAACTGAATATTACAATTTAATCTGCCTGTCCAGTTATATCTTTTGGACAGGTCTTGAAAATAAGGACAAGATAGTTTACAGAAAGAGGGTAATAAAACAACTGGACTTTCTGTCCACACAACTAAAATCAAGATATATTTTTCACTGAAGAACAGTTCACAGCTACTACTGTAATCCTATAAAGGGAGAGTCACTGTGTATGAGGGGCTGTTGTGTCATCATACCCCTTGAAATTCCTGAATATCATAGGGAAACTCAGTGAATGTTACTTTTTTACAAAAAGTGTCAGATGTACCCAGATGTATGGCACATCACCTGGGGTTATTTATAAGGAAATTCTCTCCTGAAGATGCAGACTCTTTCACTCGTTCAAGCTCCTCCGTGTTCTTATAATAGTAGAAATGACTGGATGGAGGCTTGAGGGCTGTATTCACTTTCAGCTGGCTTCCTGCCACCAGTCGGTAACAGGGAATAAAACGCTGGAACAAAAGGATACCCAGGCTTTACATCTACTCACTGAGATTATTTAATATTTTCCTACCAGGATATGGGGTCAGCCTTGCGTGCCGTACAGGTGCACAAACACCTAACTTTGTTTGACTCCCTCCTTGCTGTGACCACACCTCAGGTCCCTATGGCAGATACGCCACTGTACCTTTACATCTTTTTCCCCAATACAATAATGTGGGGTAACCACATTTCCGTTGGTATGATTTTCTCTTTTCTTTTTATATTATAAATGCTTCAGGCATGTAAATAGTGTTCATAGAACACAGAGGCTTACTACTATAATACTTTAATAATATAACAGCATAATCATGACAACATACATCAATTAGATACATTTTAAGATGAGGACGCAACAATGTCTACTACCGACATGTTCTTCATTTTTCCTCAATATCCATACCCAATTTTGTTTGCTGTGGAATTAAACAGAATAATTCATAAATCGTCCTTACCACAATTCAAGAAATATAAACAAATGATGCTGACTTGCAAAGCAATGGCCGCAGTTTCACTCTGCACTGGTCTCAGGCTGGGAAATATTTATTTTACTTTAAATTTACCACAGCTGAATCTCAGCAAAATGTTTAATGTAAGTTATTTTTGACAACTGGCAATTGAATAAGGAAAACCCCTTGCTAATATTGGGTACCACTAGCCAATCAGAAGCTGGCGACTACCAGATTTCAAAATGCAGTTTTGAAAAACAAAAAAACAATTCCAAACTACACCGCGTCTGCTATTTAATTGGCTAGCCTATGTTAGTTGCCATACAACAAAAAAACGTTTCGTTGATAACCAATTTCCTATCGCCCCCCCCCCCCTTCTCACCCTATACCCTCTGTACTCAAGCGAATTTGAATATTCACCTCAATGCCTCTTTCTACGCGATCGTCCCTTAACGTTATGAAAAATTCAAGTAGGGTTGACTATCTGTCTGGTCTACCGTCTTGGACATTTTATTTTTCCTTCATAACTTCACTAATACTGGGGCTATCATAGTATTTAAAACATATTCTTGCTTAGGGGAGTCTCAGCTATCTTATCATATAAGTTTTATGTTCAGTTTCCTATTAATAAAGATTTTCATTTTTGTCACTGTTCGTTCGTCAAATAATATTTTACACAAGACCACCATTTCCTCCTTTCTCCTCTCCCGCTTAGCCTATGTGATTCAAATACTACTTGTTTTAGTGACGCCAGTAATTCTACAACGAGTGGGGACAAACTGTCTGTGTGTTTGCCTCCGATGGCGTTTGCCGCCGCGTGTAGATACGCATGGCAGAGTGTGGCAGGCAAATCGGGTGTTAGACGTGGCGGGTTAACAAGTTGGGTTTTATGATTTGTATTTTATCGTGTTTCACTACCAAATTGTAAGACTTACTACTGATTAACCTGTTAAAAACAAAATATTACGTTAATTCAGATAGTATTGTGCGGCGCTCTTCCGCCAATTAATTAATTTTATCGGTTAGGCGGCCGTGTATGCAGCAGATCTTACAAGTTTAAACATCGGTAGTACGTTGGCGAAACCGAAAATGCAGCGCGTTGTATATTATATATGCTATAGGCTTTTCGCACTGCATAAAAGGCAGTGGCGGGCGTGTGAGAGCAATCCCGTCAGACACAATCGGGCTGGTCTTATTTATTTTTGTTTTTATGACTAAAATCTATAGAAATGAGTAATTATCCTCGCAGATTTTACCACAGAAAGAAAGAGTTGTCGTGTTAATTTTCCTTTATATGATGACCAGTTCTAGTTGTTAAGTCAAGAGTAATTATATTTTATTTCTTTAATGTAAAAGTAATTGAGTGTATTTCACGATAGCCTACTTATCATAATTCTACTGTATATATTTAATGGGTTACTGTGAGGTGAGAATAGTCATTTAGATTTCTGGAGAGCGCGAGGCCACTCCTTGGGCGTAAAGCGCATTTGAGACATAAATGTTTCTGTTTGCTCCTTGCGGAGCAGGGCGACACCAGTGCGGCTGAATCCAACAGAAGCCTGCATGAAGCATTTATATGCTATGGCAGTGATTTGTTTCGGTAACGATGTGTTTTATGTGATGAGATTCCCAGTCTCATCAGTGGTCATATACGACACGCTTGATGCCAGGCGCACCAGTCGTCACATACGACATGCTTCCGAATGCAGTAACGAATATTGAGATAGATCAGTTGCGAGGTGGTGGTTTATTCTCGTTATTGAGAGTATTTGTTGTACATATAGTTGAATATTATTTTATGTCCATTTGATGATTATTTAATTATGGTTATGTGAGGAATGGTTGTGAGAGCACGTGGGCTCACTTCAAGATATATATTTCTCTTCTCCGCTCCTGAGGGAGTATGGGGCCAACAGTGTGGTTTGCCTCCATATTAAGCATTCAGATGCTCGGGCAGTAGTGGTTTTGGTAGCAATCTGTGTTACATGGTGAGGTTGCCAGCCTCATGCACAACACCATACTAGTCATTGGACAACACACATGAGTGTGTGTGTGTGTGATAGTTGAGTGTGTCAGGTGGCGGCGTAGGACAGTTTGACAGGTGAGAGCGTGGTGTTTCTCATTCAGTATTATATTATGATTTTAACTATTCTGTGCTTTGTTTGCTTCTTCAGATTAGCATCGGGCACTGTTGGGTGTTTTGTTTAGTTTTGTTTTGTTTTGCTATGTTCGCTAGTTTATTTGTTTAATGTTTTCTTTGTCACTGAATGGGTTGTAAAAATAAATATAGCCCCTGCCTCTAGAATCAAGAGTTTTATTGTTGTTCGGGTCGGTGCGAGTGTGACAAGAGAGTGATCACACATCACAACATAATCATCATCATTCATCTCGCCCACCCTATCACATATATTAATGATCTTGTCGTACCATTGTAATCCTTATATTCTTCACAAGCACCCATTTGTGAAAGTTCCTGTAGCTTCTTGGTTGTTAATTTATTGTTCTCCATGTTTCATAACCATACAGTAGGACAGACTTGACATTTGATTTTAACATTTTAATGTTTGTGTTGCACTTAATTTCTTTTAATCTCCATATGCTCCTTAATGCAATGAAAGTTTCTCCTACCTGTTGTAACGTATTTTGGTATCACTGTCTGTCCCATCGACGTTGTCTGTTTTGCTGCTAAGGTATATGTGTGATATACTGTTCGCAATCTTTGTCTGTCAACTCCTTGCAGATCATAGACTTTTAGTCAGTTCTCGCCAAACCCTAATGTCTTGGGCAGTCTGCTCAAATTCTGTATATGTAATAATCCATCTCTGATGAACTTAAGAATATCCATTTTCCGCCGATTAAAGTGCATTATCACACCGTGCAGTTGTTTCCATGCAGGAAACCAGCGTCTGTGCACTTCAGATGCGTTTGCACTGGCGGTTTCTGCATCAGTTTTGCACATAAGGTTTCACGAGAGTGCCAGCGTCATGCAAATCCTAATCTTAGTCGTCACTAACCGGACGGCTGCTTTAAATAACTTGATAATAAGTCTTTTGGAGCTGTCAAATTTTCTTCCTGATGGGCAGCAATCTCTGTGCGCCTGTTTATTCGTCTTTTACACTATATCTGGATGGTCGCTGCTGTCCTATTCTTTGCTCCCTATTAGAGCTCCGGGAATAGCACTAGTGTTGAGATTTAAATACTAATTGTTGTCTACTTTCGTAGGTTTAATTTGATGGCTGTTAGGTTTCCACGCGACACGCCCATTTCAGACATTTCTTGTTCGGGTATATCATAGACCTGTATTACGTTGATATCGCTAGTTGTGTCAGGGCTTATCGCTTTCTTCTTTGTCTCTTTCATTTTATCCTTCTCGGTATTAAGAGTGGGAGGACTGTATTTCCTGTCTACCTCATTAGGTATATTGTATCTTGCAGGCAGTTACCATTTCTTGTAAGCTGATCTGTTGAAAGCTTCATTATTTCGTCGTGAATACCTTTTATCTCCTGGAACAGTTATCCCAGGCATTAACTTTAAAACCAGTATATATTAAACAAATATATATATATATATATATATATATATATATATATATATATATATATATATATATATATATATATATATATATCTATATATATATGTCTATATATCTGTATGTATATATATATATATATATATATATATATATATATATATATATATATATAATAGGACACCGGAAAATAGAAAAATCAGTGTGTTGAGCCAAACAGGATATAGGCGGCAAAGTTATTCACGACAATGTGTGATCAGGGAGGGATAACTGTACTAATACATTTAATTGAGTCCATTATTTATTTATTCTGCGTAATTTGGATAAGGATCTGTGTAAAGTAGAAAGGAAAAAAAACTGAAATTTAAAAAAACTGTAACGTATGGTGCTGTTTTTACACTGTGTTGATTTAACCGATGATCGTAATCCCAATTGTGCAAGTTACGTTTATATAATTGTGCTGGAACCAGAAATAAATAAAGAGGAAAACCTCAGGCGTGTGAGTCGTAAACAAATGACGAATATAGGTAAATCGTGGGCACTTTTTATGAAAGAATAAGAGATACACTAGATAACAAAAACGAAATAATATGCATTTCGTAGATTCGATCAGGGCCCTTTCAGATCACTCCATCGCCTCGCTGCGAGACTGAGCGTGCTACACACGAACAGTTGACCACTCCAAAAGAAGTTCACTGGTTTCATTTTCATGACATCAGTGACAACAATGGAATTTGGATCTGAATTATCAAAACATTTCTATAGAAAATATACTTCCAGATTTTCCTGTTAATAAAGATAGGCCGAATAATGCACAATACGAATTCCGTGATACCCGTGTCGGGTAGATCATAGTAGAAAATGACTAACAGGGATTGCAATAGTTAGTTTACGTAACGAATGTCCAAACACTGAAGTAAATAAACCTGGATACCCGAGGCCTGTGGGTCGTAAACCAATAATGAAAATAAGTAAGTAGTTGCGAATTGTGTCGTGAAAGGGGCTACCTCAGTAATAGCACTGATTTGGATACTTAGCTGGTCGTATGTCATAACATGTTCACTCTCGCAGTGTGTGATGGCATCCTGTGGATGCAGCTGGATCAGATCTACGAAGGCAACATTATTTCTCATCCTTTTCTTTTGTCTAATGTCCTGCATTTTTCTTTGTTTCTTACGAGTACCTTACAGTTACCTATTTCCCTAGTTGAAATATGCTAGCAAAGTTAAACATTCGTCATTACGTTTCAGACCAATGGCATATTACTCTTGGAAGCAAGCAGTTGACAAGCTAATAGGATCTCAGCACGGCTGTAGATCTTTTCCCTAATTTAAAGTTGAAAGAGCTATCCATATTTTTAACGCATGCGTTAATATGTTACAATCAAGGGATGTTGTGAGAAGGTGTTGTGGTTTTATGCTCCATAGGGAGCTAAGTTTGTTCACAAAAGCTAGCATTTCGTCTCCTTGTAATCCTATTTCCTTTGCTTCCTCTCTTAGCATTGCTCTAAGCTTTGCTCGCTCCGCCATGGCAAATATACCTGACTGCGAAATACACGAGAAGGAAAGAAGAAAAGGATACACTGCTCCTTAACCAATTAAGAGAATACCAAAAAAAAATTTCCTGTTTCCTTCTCCCTGTTTTTCAGTTGTCTAATCTATCGCTGCTGTTAACTGGCAAAAGGCTCCTAACGCAGTCAACTTAATCCATAGGGATGGTAGATTAGGTTAACAATTTTAAATCTACTATTACTAGCTGTGGAAAAAATTTAAAATTAGGAAGAACAAACATTTTCCTTTATTTTCTACACCACGCTCACCCACACCTGGAGTCATTATGGAACTATGGGAAGGTGATTAACCTGGCAACTGCTCAATGAGGGTTATGAATGAATGAATGCTCAATGCTCTTCCTTCGCTGTGGCTCACGCTCCGCTGCTCCAATAAAAATTTGATTGTTAAACAATCACGCGTACCAGCGGTCTTTTTGTACAAAAATCATTATATATCGTACCACCAACAAAAATCACCATCAAAATCTAACTGTAAGTAAATTATAAGATGCCATGGAAAGAAAATAAATTATGTCTATATTTTGTGTGGTCAGAACCCAGGAAGAAAATAATAACGTTGCCTAGGGAATAAATTATTATTTTATTTTTCTATTACACCAACAGGACGTACAACACACTCTAGCTAGAGTTAGACTAAGATTCTATAACAGACGTTAGTTATCATTCTAGACTCAGACTAAGATTCAATCTCGGACGCTAGCCACCATTCTGTCGTACGGTAGGTTAATTGTTTTATTTGGCCCGTCTAAGTAGAGTGGATGTCGACAGATACGCGAGGAAGGTATAGAAAATAGATTTCACAGGTGGTAGATTGTGGAAAAGATATGTCTCTGGAGTGATTAGGTTATCTTCTCCAGCCTATCCGTACGACTGTACTTTATTACCAGACAACCTTTGCCTCCCTATCAAGAATAGATAAGTTGTTCTACACACACACAGCTATGTGACAACAAGACACACAAATGTGAAAAACTACGGATAAATGGGTATGGGTCTGACCAACACACAAAGGTAAGTTTCTTTGTAGTTTATTATCATTAAACTCGACAACATCAAAATATCTAAAGAAAAAGATCAAAGAGTCATTTGAAATATGAAATGCATATGAAATAAAGCAGAAACGTGCACCCTCCCCGAATGGAGAAAAAAAAACCCAAAATTATTAACCCAAAGGTTGAAGGTTAGCACTATGTTACAGAATGAACAGTATGTGTACTCTATGAGATCCAGTAAAGTAAACAAAATTTAGACAAATCAGATATATGGATAGTTTCCAGCAAACAAGGAAAAATACTCTCAAGCAGTGGCCACTCTCACACTCTTACTTAATTGCCTGATATGGTAGATCTGTAATATCCCTTGGTACTAGAATTAGTCCATGAATATATTATCTATTTCACTTAATATTCTGTCACCCCCAGTTGTCGCAGATCCAAATTGGCCCCAGTTCATCCACAGAAACTAACTAGTGAGGTGAACGCCTAATATGGTGCTTCTCCTGGATATAAGTGTTACTACAAATAGTTAAAACTGTGAGAGTTCGTGAGGTTCACCCTTTCACGGGGAAATACTTCCAGTATTGGGAAACATCTGGGTGCTAAAAAAAATGTTCAAATGATGATGATGGTTCTTCTATCGGCCAACTCTGTGTTAGAGCGCCGATTCTGCACAGCGTAGGTATCTAGAGATATACTCCACTTGAATTACGACTGTCAGGAGTCGGGATCAATAATAATGTTATATGTACACCACTATGGTTATTAAAAATATAAATCTTTATTTGGTAAGTCCAGTGTTAAATTTTATTGTTCTCAAATACCATTTGGCGAGTACACGTTTATAAATGAAATTGGTAATGCACAAGCCAAGTAAAGGAGAAAAGTAACAAAACAAAAGAAGACCGCTGCACGCCCTTGTGATCAGGACTGCGAAGAATACAAGAAAACATTTATGGAAAAAATGCTACGACTATATATACACACAGACGGGGACAAGACGGTCTCTTCTCCACTCTGTCAGTCCTGACTAGGTTTAAAAGGCACACGGTGTATCCTTACGCCTACACGCTAGCAGATGTCGCTTGCGGCTGAGTTCGATCGGGCTGAGTTATATTAACTTGCCCGCCCCTGCTCGCGCTGGCGGTCAGCGTACAATGTTAATTATTATTTATTTTTTCCATTCGCGCTACCTAAACAATTAAATAGCTGTCATTAAATAGCTATTAAATTGTCGGCATCTGTTAGTTTGTCTAATGGTATCAAAAATAATAGACACTATAATAACAAATATACAAAATGAAATATAACGTGTATTCTATACGCCCACTATCAGTCGCTTTAATGACTATAAGTCTGGTCAGCTAAACCGTCGTGTTTATCTCTCTCCTGTAGAGATTAAGTGTCGCGTCTGCCTACATTGTTAACATAATTACCGTCTAAGGTATGTGGGTAGCGGGTGGCGTGACATTTTAATTGAATATCTGGTATGAAATCGCTACGCGTTACTTTATTTCACTCGTTTTACTAGCAAGAAAAATCTAAGTGAAGAATAACTGTTAAAAGCTACCACTTTTTAAATCATTAGCACTGTTATCCTTTTACCAGAAAATTCAGAATGAAAATCTCCACGAAACACTAATACACCATATCCATGGAGTTTTGCCCGATATCAAAAGACTTTCTGTTCGACTAGCGGTTTTGCCTGTAGAATGCTTGTGTTCCGAGATCAAAGAATATTGGGGATTTTTAGATTTCCCCAGCGCAAACATAAAAGGGTCTGTGTTTCGTCTCTCTCACGTGCTGTCCGTCTGAGAGGTATTATGATTGACAGATGAAGCTCGCGTGAGTGGACGAGGTAAACAAAGCATGATTTGCTTACCTGTTATGGCTGACAGGTCACGAAGTTTGTAAACACTGCGTTAGCTCGTGTTAAAAGAAAAGAGGCGGGGAGGAAAGAGTAAGCTGTGTAAGTGAAGACAGACAGTATAATGCATGTTTTTAGCTAGCAAATCACAGAGCAGCTATGAGGTTACAGTAGGCTGTCAGATGACTGTAGACTCTTTTTCCATTACACGTCACACACTAGGAGAAACAAGATGGGGATCTATTGTCTTGGAGCAACATAAATAATTAGTATGAGGATCGGACAGTGATGTCAGAATAAGAACATACATGTTAAGAAGGAACTTTATTGCTTTGGAAAACATCATTATCATTACCCTTCAGCTCCCCAAAGAGCATAGGCCTTCAACAAACTTATGCCAAGGCCTACTGCCCTGTGCTACTAGCGTAAACAGACAGACAGATTGATAAAGGCGTTTCTTTGTAGTGATGTGTGATGTTACTGCTTTCATGAGGTCATACTGGACACGTAGATGGATGGTCAACTCGTTCCGACACAGGGCTGACATCGAGTGAGAATGTAGATGTAAAAGACGCGAATGTGTGTACAGTTCTGTTGAGTTGACAAGTCACTCACTCAATCATAAGCAGAAGTCAATAAAGGGCAGACCACTGATGACGTTTCATACATTTAATAATGGACGTACACTTCGACATCACGATTACAGTCATTTGAACAGGTTGGCACAAAATCATCGTATACTTGAAAAATGGGTGACAATATCAGATGTGCATTTATGTGGCATGTAAATATAATGGAACGATAGTAGGCAAGCACTCAATATTCTGGTTGTCTATCGTCTAATGCTTCAACTGACTAATCGCGTCAGTTGAGGTGGATACATAATCATCAACAATGGTTCACTGTCAGAACCTTCTCCTGGCTAAGTTTCTCAAGCCGTAAATTCATCAAATGTTTATAGCAACAATGTTAAACCACAGTAGTGGATTTTCATAATATGTAGATCTCTGTACCATCATCAGATAATAAGACCTTTTCTGTTCTCCGACAATGATCCGCTTACAATGGCGGGAATCCAAAATGGCTCTCCTCCGTGAGCTTCGCTCACCCAGGATGAAAAATTATGAAGCAGAATTACTTCGTTATTCATACGTAAATGTCCTCATTGGGCTTCTATACATATCTGCTATCAATAAGGCTGGATACATCAAGTGATCTAGTGCTGCTAGATAACACGTCATCTTCATCTATAATAAAAAATCCTAGATGTACGATAATACGTCTCCCATCTAGGCTTAGCAAAAAAGTTCAGCAAAAAATGTTCTGGTTTTACCTGGCTTTAGGAAAACACATACAAGCGAATAACGCACGCCATTCCTAGGCGTTAATAATGGAGATTAGGAGAATCTCTGATAATACAGTCATACAGAGAAACAATCTCCTTCCTAGAATAAATCACAGAGATCAATCTTCAGGCATTCTAATCGAACCAGCCCATAGTAGCGACGACATGACAGCCTTCTGTGTCCACACACACCAAATCGACGCATGCGCAGAAAGGCCTTTCACCCCAGAGTTCAGCTCACAAAATAGTCCGACATAGCAATACAAAGATATAAGACCGAATCACCTTAAATAGTCAAGGAATAAATATAAATTCGGGCCATAAACCTTTTAAGCAAGACCAATCTGTTTCTGGCCATAATGACGTAAATCTAGTATTCATACGCCAGATTGAGACACAGGAAAAGATAACCCACATAATCGAATACAACATCGACCAATCAGGGTTCTGTCCCTTACTCTAAGAATCATTGTTTCTCAAATAAATACTTTTCATCAGACAAATAGTTATTACTTTACATTTGTATGCCTACCAACAGTAATCTGTGCATCACAAAAGAATATGTGCGCAACAGACTACTACACCCCCCGGGAAAAAAATGAAAATCATTTTTTTTTCATCTGGGAGCAACATACAATAGGCTCACGACGCATGTATAATGCGCAGATGAGGAATATCAGCAATTTATAATGCCAAATTAAGGCAAAGTCGAAATATAGATCGACAGGTGAGAATATATCTCAACATCTTAGAGAAAGTATTTCTCTAAGTATAAATATTTCCAGGGAGGTGTCACCAACGCATACTACAATACTGGCAATGACACAATGCATACAATAATTTCAATTACAATTTCATATTAACTACCATAAGTTCATGATTGACAAAAGAAAAATCATCAAAAGAGTAGCGGTGAGTATACATTAATGAACCGCTAAATGTTTATATAATCACTATATCATATATTACAAATGTGTACATATTTTGATATAGAAAAAATAACTGTTGTAAAGTTAGACACATTAAAAAGTCCAAGATTTAACAGTTAGGTGGAATCATGTGGGCATCTAGACAGAAGGTCTGCCATCACATTTTCTGAACCACGGATAGCTCGCACCGAGAAATGAAAAGGTTGAAGAGCAATGGCGTATTGAGTTGATCTCGAGCTCTTCAAGTTTTTACTTTGAATAGCTGTAAGAGCTTTCTGGTCAGTTTCCACTATGAAATGCGCACCAAGAAGGAATCTTTGAAGTTTGAGAATTGACCAAACCATCGCCAAAAGTTCACGGTCTAAAACCGAGTAATTCCTCTCTGCCGCATTAAGTTTTCGTGAGATATACATTACAGGATGCAGAGTTTTAGAGTACTCTTGCATTAGTGCCGCTCCAATCCCAGTGGATGAAGCGTCACTACGAAGAACAAATGTCTTAGGAAAGAGATTTCGCTAAAACAAATACATACTTTAAAGGGTTTTGCTGTCAACTTATGCTCGCGTAAGGTAGACAGTAATTCACCTAATCCCAAATAGTGATCTTCCCAAGTATCACTGAAAAGACAGATGTCGTCTAAGTATGCAATGACATCTGACCGATGAGATAGGATTCGACGCATCATGCGTACGAATGTAGCTGGGGCGTTCATAAGGCCGAAAGGCATGAAATTCCATTGAAACAAACCCCTAGGTGTAGAAAAAGCAGTAAGAGGTTTGGCTCGTTCGGTTAATGGGACTTGCCAATATCCTTTTGACAAATCAAGTTTAGTGAAGAAATGGGATTTAGAAAGCCTAGTAAGTAGCTCTTCTAGTAAAGGCATAGGTTCAGCATCGAACTTCGTAATCTGATTCAATTTGCGATAATCAACGCAAAGACGTATGTTATTGTCTTTTTTCCGAACAATAACCATCGGCGAAGAATATGCTGAACTGGATGGTTCGACTATTTTTAATTCTATCATCTCATCCAATTCTTTCTCGACCTGTGTCTGAAAATGTATAGGTATAGGATATGGTCTGACCCTAATAGGATTATGGTCAGTTAGAATAATGTCATGTTCAATGACATTGGTGTGTCCAGGAATGTCAGTAAGGACATCCTGAAATGTTTGTAACATAGAAGAAACTTGTCGCTGTTCCTCTAGAGATAAATTAGGAGAAACAGTAACGTTTTTCCATGATTCACTAGAATGAAGTGGAATCACTGGAAGAGGGAGATTTACATCCGAGAAACTTGTTTCTTCATCCTGTATTACTGACAAGGATGAGAAATGACTATGTGGTACTGGGGAATCGTCCGTTGCCTGGAAAATAGACAGCAAATACTCAGGACGGTCATGGAATTCCGTAAGCATGTTGATGTGGAAGGTTTTATGTTTCCCATCAATATCGACAATATAGTCAACATCGGAAATTTTCGAGATTATATCGAACGGACCTTTCCATGAGATAAGAAGTCTGTTTTCCCTACAAGGTAGCAGAACATATGCTTTGTCCCCAGGACAAAGTTGTCGTAAGGTTCTCTTCTTATTGGCAAATTGCCTTGCCTTCTGTTTGGCAAATTCTGAAGAAGAAGTTGCTAATCTGCATGCTTCGATAATCTTGTGTCTAAGCGCGATGACATATTCGTAAGAAGATTTTGTGTCATCATCAATATTATCAGCTGTTATAAGATCATGAAGCAAAGACATAGGGCTGCGCGGTCGCGCGCCGAAGACAAGTTCAAAGGGAGAAAATCCTGTATGTTCATTGGGGACCTCTCTATACGCAAAGAGGGCCGCGGGCAAAACCCTATCCCAATCTTGAGGATGATCCTCAGTTATCTTCCCTAGTAAGTTTTTGAGTGTTCTGTTTAGACGTTCCACCATCCTATTAGACATAGGATGATAGATACTACTCAATGATCTATCTATCTTCAGAGTAGACATCACTTGAGACATGGTATCCGATATCAATTGGGTGCCATGATCTGATAATATTTATCCGGGGAATCCCAGACGAGAAAATATAAGCCAAAGAGCGTCTGCAATATCGGTAGTGGAAATGCTCTTCAGAGGTATAGCCTCTGGCCAACGTGTGCACATGTCAAGACACGTTAAGATAAACTGATGTCCTCTGGCAGATTTGATCTTAAACGGACCAATAATGTCTATTGCCATTTTTTGAAACGGCCGAATAGGAATATCTGCAGCCTGAATAGGTGCAGCATGGCGTGGACCTTTGGATTTGACTTCTTGACATACCTTACAAGATCGGCAATAAATACGTATGTCTTTGTTTACGAAAGCCCAAAAGAAAGCCGCAAGAACTCTTGACTTAGTACGGGAAAAACCCATATGTCCAGCACACTGAGAGTCATGAGCGTGCTGCAAAACTTTAACTCTCAAATTCTTGGGAACAAGAACTTGAGATTGCATTGACGTAGTAGAGTCTTGGACCATACGCACAAGTACGCCATTCTTCATTGTAATCCAAGATTTTCGATTTGTATCTTTATTTGGATCACCTTTTGTTGCAAGAGTGAAGAATTTCTTTAGAGTGGGATATCTTCTTGCTGTTTTATAAATGAGTCACGAGAAATTACCAAGGGATCATCTTGGTTATGGCTCTTGTGACTACTGCATTAGCAGTTTGCATATTTTGTTCTTCCCAAGCAGCAATTTGTTGCGGAGTGCATTCTTTGACTCCGTGAATACGACCAATTATGAGATCAGCGATCGGATTCGGCAGAAGACATGCGTGCACATCTCCCGTAAAGAAAGGAGTAGCAATATTGATGATAGCAGTAGAGTACTTCTCTAAGGTGCCGCCAAATGTTACACATTTGACTACCTTGCCGGTGGCACGGGAAGGATCTACGAGTGACTGCCTAACACCAATGGTGGTGCATCCAAAATAAAAAAGAATTGAGACTGGGCTATCATTTACAAGACCTTTATGTAAGACAAGAGACCCTCTTCCATCATGCGCGACTGACGCAGGAAGAGCAGGGAGAGGGTGACCTTAACTTAAAGTAGACACCGTAGTTGGTTCGAATAATGTCTTGCATTGGGAGCATTGAGATATTATTAGAGGTTTTATTATCATTAGTCTGATTACAGGCTTCATGGGACTTTTGCTGTGCAGAGTTTGCTTGATAATGAGATTTATGTCCTCTGTGTTGAGATCTACCTCGATTATTATTGCCTTTCCAATTATTATTATTTCCTCTATTGTAACCCCTATTTGGGTTTGAGTCTTAGTTCTCATGGTTACAATTATTATGTTCACTATAATGAGTTATCTCTGTAATTATTGTCTTGTTGTCTCCATGACGGATGACTTGGATAGTTCCTATAATGACTTCCTCTGCGGAAATTCCTATAATTGAGGCAACCCCTGTATCGAGGGCTGTCAGCTCGTCTCCAGTTCTTCGAAGAAGAACCTTGAAATGATTGATTACCTTGATTTTGATAATTATTCGAGTTACTCTTTTTATCAAACCTGTTTTGTGGTCCTTGAAATTTGTGTGAGTAATTACGGTTGTATGGTGTTGCTGCAGCAACTGGCATACTTTCCTTAACCTTAGCATTGCTAATAGCTACGACCGGATGTGCAGTGACGTATTGGGTACAATATTGTTCCATTTCTTTAAGTGTCTTGGGTTTACGCTCATGTAGGAATTCAAGGAATGGTTTATTTACACTTGACATAATCTTGTCTCTGAGCAACAAGTCCATAAGGGCTTCATATGTCTTTTCTGTTTTGGACAGCTCAATCCAACGATTAAATGTAAGACGTGTCCTTGCAATGAATTCTGAGAATTCTACCCCTGTTTCATGTACCATTCTCTTAAACAAAAGACGGTAACCTTCCTCTGTCAGTTGATATTTTTTTTAATAAGGCTGCTCTGATAACATCATACTTATCCTGGTCAGCCTCTTCTACCAAGCTTAAACTAGTCAGAGTGTCACCTTTCAGTATCTCTGATAACTGATTAGCATATTGTGATCTATCCACATTATGATTTCGACAAGAACGTTCAAACCTATCTAGCCAAACTGTTATATCGTCACTGGATGGATTAAATGCTGGTAGCTTGATCTTGTAAATAAAAGGTTTACCATTACCACCAGATGACTGATTAACATTACTCATATTTGTCAATTTCAATTTTTCTATCTCAAATGCCAAACGTTTTTCCTCATGTTCCATCTTTGTTTTTCTCTCCTCAGCCTCTTTGTTTAGTTGCATTTGCATCTTTCTTTCTTCTGATTCTAATCTTTTCTGTTCAGCTTCTAATCTTTTATTTTCAAATTCTCTCTGTAATCTTTTTTCTTCAGCCTCAGCTTCTAATCTTTTATTTTCAAATTCTCTCTGTAATCTTTTTTCTTCAGCCTCTCTTTCCCATCTTTTCTCCTCAGCTTTTTGTTTTTTCTCTTCAGCCTTCAGTTTATCAATTTCAAATTTTTGTGCTTTGTCATATTGACTGTTAGCATACTCTTCCAACATATCACCAGTCTTTTCTAGGGATTTCCCTAGCTCAATAAAGTAATCTAAAGTCGACATAATGTCTAACAATATGTGACTAGTTACCTGAAAAAGTCATTGACATTTATTTCAAAGTAAATGAGAGCAGGTTTTAGTAAACTTGAATAACCAGCTCTCTTTATCCCAATCTCTGTGGGAGACAAGCCTTTAATAAGGTCTTGTATACTCACTTGTATAATAATAATAATAATAGTAATAAACTACCAATTTATTCTATACCATAAGTGCACTACACAGCTAGTAGTGTATGATCAAATATACCTTATATAGCGTATGTCAACCAACAACATAAACAAAGGACAATCAAGAAAGACAATACGAAAACATTCGCAGAAATCAAATAAACAAATAGGAAAACTGAAGAAAATAATCACAGAACCTGTGATGATAACCGCGAGGAAATAAACAACACAAATGACGTTACAGTGTATAAATATAAAGTTGTATAGAACTAAATGACAGGAAAGATGAGACCTACAAATACAAACAAATCAAAAGAAAACTAAAGAACAGAAAAATATTACAAAACAACGATAGGTACAGTCGTCACAACTAACAAAAATAGCAACAAATTGTCGCTAGCAAATTTTCAATTAAGAAAATTCGCGCCTATAGAACACTAATATAAGCCCTCTATGATGTGGGAAATCTTATATCAGTCACCTTACCCAACCGCCCACAAACATGTACACAACACTATAACATGTAACACTTAAACATAAATATATATATTTCATATATTGTAATGTAATGTAATGGAATGTGTTGCAAAGAAGGCTCTGCTGTTATTCTACAATGGCACAATTGTACAAGAATAAACTGCCACTTTAATAAATAATTAATTCTTGGCCTTAACTATTACAATGTTCAATATAGAGTAGAACACAAGAAGATCCACCGTTGAAATGTAAGCACTTCTCGCTAACACAGTTAATACCCTGCTGTGCACTGATGTCTGTCTAACACAAATGTCAACAAGCGCTGACCTAGTTACTGCCTCTGCTTTGACAGGTCAGGTCACGTTGCGGCCACAAGAAACGATCTGGTATCAGTAGCTGACTTCTGGCAATGTCCACTGTGCAGGTTAGACCCAGAAATCTGGCCTACCACATTGATAAAAGTGTAGTTTCTTGCAGTTTAATAGGGGACGTACACTTCGACATCACGATTACAGTCATTTGAACAGGTTGGCACAAAATCATCGTATACTTGAAAAATGGGTGACAATATCAGATGTGCATTTATGTGGCATGTAAATATAATGGAACGATAGTAGGCAAGCACTCAATATTCTGGTTGTCTATCGTCTAATGCTTCAACTGAC
The DNA here is from genome assembly GCA_024509875.1 of Oreohelix idahoensis. NCBI lineage: Eukaryota > Metazoa > Mollusca > Gastropoda > Stylommatophora > Oreohelicidae > Oreohelix > Oreohelix idahoensis. Next base: position 69,177 of record JAMPIV010010808.1, on the reverse strand, counting down.
TAATCGCGTCAGTTGAGGTGGATACATAATCATCAACAATGGTTCACTGTCAGAACCTTCTCCTGGCTACGTTTCTCAAGCCGTAAATTCATCAAATGTTTATAGCAACAATGTTAAACCACAGTAGTGGATTTTCATAATATGTAGATCTCTGTACCATCATCAGATAATAAGACCTGTTCTGTTCTCCGACAATGATTCGCTTACAATGGCGGGAATCCAAAATGGCTCTCCTCCGTGAGCTTCGCTCACCCAGGATGAAAAATTATGAAGCAGAATTACTTCGTTATTCATACGTAAATGTCCTCATTGGGCTTCTATACATATCTGCTATCAATAAGGCTGGATGCATCAAGTGATCTAGTGCTGCTAGATAACACGTCATCTTCATCTATAATAAAAAATCCTAGATGTACGATAATACGTCTCCCATCTAGGCTTAGCAAAAAAGTTCAGCAAAAAATGTTCTGGTTTTACCTGGCTTTAGGAAAACACATACAAGCGAATAACGCACGCCATTCCTAGGCGTTAATAATGGAGATTAGGAGAATCTCTGATAATACAGTCATACAGAGAAACAATCTCCTTCCTAGAATAAATCACAGAGATCAATCTTCAGGCATTCTAATCGAACCAGCCCATAGTAGCGACGACATGACAGCCTTCTGTGTCCACACACACCAAATCGACGCATGCGCAGAAAGGCCTTTCACCCCAGAGTTCAGCTCACAAAATAGTCCGACATAGCAATACAAAGATATAAGACCGAATCACCTTAAATAGTCAAGGAATAAATATAAATTCGGGCCATAAACATTTTAAGCAAGACCAATCTGTTTCTGGCCATAATGACGTAAATCTAGTATTCATACGACAGATTGAGACACAGGAAAAGATAACCCACATAACCGAATACAACATCGACCAATCAGGGTTCTGTCCCTTACTCTCAGAATCATTGATTCTCAAATAAATACTTTTCATCAGACAAATAGTTATTACTTTACATTTGTATGCCTACGAACAGTAATCTGTGCGTCACAAAAGAATATGTGCGCAACACAGATATACACAGCTAACACATTGCTTTATTTTTGAAACATTTCCTCCACCACACTCATAAATTTTAGAATATAATGTAGAGCGGGAGAATATAGCAGTTATGTATTAAAGGAATCAAACCATAGCCAAGAAATTTAACTTAAAATTAGAATTTATTGTCTTCTTGTAAATCGTGGTGTTTTTTTATTCTTTAAATTTAAATCTCTCATCTCTCACATTATCCGAGAGGCAGAGAAGAACAGAATCGAACATGTCGTTTATTCCACTGATACTTCCTGAACAACCCCAGCCACCTCTCACGCCGCTGATCCCTGTGGTGTTTTCTGTTGAAACATTTCGTCTCATCGATTTAAACAATTGGTTCACGATTGTCTTGAAAGACTCCTATATCCGATTGCTTTTGCACAAGCCCACCTTCCATACTCTTCACGACCTAAATTACGTCTACAAAAATATGAGCAGCTACATCAGTTTAACGAAACAAAAGAGTGTGTAGCACATATAGAGCTCACTAGTGGAGGATTATAAATTGTCTTTTGCAAATTAAGGTGACTTTTTTTTTTTAAAGGGACCTTTTTCTTACATTTCCTTCGCTTTTTATGTGTGCTGTGAGAATATACATTTATATCGAAATTTAATAGGCTAATTTCTACACATTCCATTGTTCAGCACGCCACTGAATAATACTCAACAAACTGGTGGCATCTTATATTGTAGTAGGCGCTTTTGGTTGTCCCGCCATTGTAGCATTGACTGTAGCAGATACACTTTAAAAAAACACACACATATCAAAGTTATGCCATTTGTAAAAAAAAATTGTTGAGATGTAACAGCTGAAATTAGTCATCTTAAAAACAAAACACATCAGACCACCAGAAATCATTACTAAAATCAGGACGGTATTCAGCATTTTGAGAAAATTTTCGTAGAGACAGAAAATTGGAAAACTTAACAAAAACGGGGAATAAAAATTGAAAGTAGAATAGACACAAGAAGATGCAGAGAGAGAAAACAGACTAGAGGACTGACATCAGCATTGATTATAACCAAGCACTGAAAAGGACTGCTAGTGTATATCAGCTAAGAAGATGATAACTTCAAAATGATTACTTGTACATCGCTAGAACAAGAGAGAACCCGTCTCGTAAGGGTGCGAGATCGAGATTTGAACTCGGTACTTGCCTCTTTTTCGCACCGATACATGTCCGCGAAATACATGTAACAAAAACAAGCATTGCGCCATAAAGTGAGGTAAATAACGAAGCATCGCGTTGCTCCATGGCTTGCAAATGCAGAGCAGTGGAGCACCTGAGAAAGTATAATGAAAATTATGAAAGAACTTTAATAGTTAAGCACTAGAGAAGGAAAGAGATTTAATCCGTTTAAAAAATAAAAAAAGTACTTCTTTTTGATCACTGTCTGGTCCTAACTACGTATATATTAATGCATACTTTAAAAAAAAAATTTTGCCTCGTATTGGCGAGGCGCGTCCGTTCAACCTAGTCGGGTTATATTAGGGCGCATGTCCAAACATAAAAGACCCTTAGATCTGAATAAATTAATTGGTGCATACTCCCATTTCTTCTGGATATGTTTCTTCAAGTGCAATCTGACAATCAAATATTCTCATAGTCTGTCTTTTATCGTACCCCATTACTGTGACCTCACATCAAGTATTTTCATTTTGTCTTGCGTCTGATTACCGTCCTGGGGCAAAAAGCCAGGTCATCAATACAATCTAGATCACCAAGCTGTTTTGCACAGTCCACGGCAGAATGCCTTTGTTTTCATTATCCCGTTATAGCCACTAAGAAGAAAGATGGTGATAAAAAGCAATCTCTGCCTCACTTCAGCTCTTATCTCAAAGGACTCTTTAAGTTGTCCCTTATCGACAATTCTGCATGCCACACGTTTTCTTTATTAAGTTAATAAACATAAGGGGTTTCCATAATGCGTTATCAGTTTCCAAAGTGATTCTCTGTCTAAACTGTCATATGTCTTGTCACAGTTCACAAATCGACTGTAACGTGGTGAGTTGATTCGAAGCTCTTTTCGGCTATTATGCGCAATGTAGCTTTCTGGTCTGTACAGGATCTGTTCTGTAGAAAACCTACTTATTTCTTTTCCCAGGCTTTTAGAAAACCTACTTATTTCTTTTCCCAGGCTTTTAGCCCAGCAACAGTTTTTAATGCAATCGTTTAGCTGCGCAGTATTTTGGGTTTAATTTCCTTACAAATATTGAAGTTGTTACTTAAGAATACGCAAAAATAATACCACATTTAAATAAAAACAGGCTTAGAAATATTTGTGTGTTTTTTCTTTTGTGTGTGTGTGTGCGTGCGCGCGCGCGTGTATGTGTGTGTGTGAGAGAGAGAGAGAGAGTATGTACAGTACTATGTCTGCATGTCAAGAAATAATAAAGAAAAATGAATGGTTAATAACATAAAATGAATGGTTAACCTTGAGTTTTATCAGCAGAGACGCCTGGCCTCTGCAACCGTTATCGTCTTTTGTAATTGAAATACATGGCATGTTACATCGTTTCTCTCTCTTCTTCTCTTCCCCCCCCAACCATGTATCTCTTCATTTCCACAAAATATAGGAATTTAAATGGAAACAAGATAATACTACTCACATTTTCTAGTTTGTTTGTTTGTTGTTGTTGTTTTGAACCGACAGTTTTGTTTCACTACAATTATCTATTTAGAAATCTGAATTTATTTGTTTCTCTGAAGGGAGCCGCGCTGGTGTAATGGTTACCACACTGCGCTGGTGATCGGGTGATCCAGGTTCAAGCCCGGGCGAGAATATTTGAATTGGTGTCGTCGACCGGGACTTGGACTGGATTAATTCGAGCCCTGGCGAAGACATTTGAAGGTTTGTCGTCGACCAGGGACTGGCGGCTCCTGAGCCGACCCAGCTCTAATGGGTACCCTCCGAAGACGGCGTGTATCTGCCTGAATGGCGAGTGGACACCTGTCAGTGTACAGGGAAAAAAGGGATACTCAAGTAAAAATCAGTCTCAGGTTAGATATACAAACCGGAGATTCTCGCCTCGAGTAATAGCGGGCGTACGTTTAAAAAAAAAAAAATTGTTTCTCTGTATTCTCCAATACCTTTCCATTTGAAATATTACACCAATTTTTCTACATTGCTATGATAAGCATTGGTCTGCTGGCACGTTATGTTCACTCGAATTTTCAAAAGATTATGGGATATACCATAAACATACATTTTGGTATCCAAATAACGTTTTCATCTAAACCATACATAATAATTAGGCACATAAAAGTTAGAATACACAATGATATCAAAGAAACTGGGCTTATATGTGTATAATAAAGGGCAGTGGTTGACACGGCTGTAAAATAGATGATGTTCTGTAAGGAAAATGTAATGGCAGAGTGCAAGAGACTGTAATATTATGTATTATGTCCGTAGTCCGTAATGCCTGGTGGCGTAGGCGATTATGTCTCGCCACAACTTCCTGTCTCCAGTACTATTTATCAAATCTATTGTTGACTTCTTTCCATGCCATGATATCAAACTGTCCAGAAATCTTCTCTCTTTTTCGACCTCTATATCCTTCAATCAAAGTCAATTGCTTTCTTCCAAGCTATTTTAGCGCATTGGTGTCTTTCATACTGATTACTATTTATAGCTGTCCATTGTATTTTTAACATTATTCTGTAAATCCACATTTCTGGGGACCTCCAGTGCTTTTCCTATATGTTTACTAGTTGTCCATGACTCGCTTGCGTATGTCAGGATTGGTTCTGTATAAACTGAAGAACGTAATGGTCGTAGTTCACATTCGGGCTCTTAATTTTGACAGAGTATGTACACAAATATTAGGATAGTACTAGTTTACATTGAGTTTCCTGGTTTAAAAATGTCTCTTTCAACATTGACAGGTGATATGGGTGGATTTGAGCTGAAATGATAACTTGCCACCCCTATCGACACCTGGTATTAAAGTGCAAGATGTAGGTGTCTTCTCTGATTTAGAATGTTGCTGTGTGTGTTGCAGTAGAACAGTTCACAGGGTACACCACAGGCAACATGACGTGTAGAGTCATAGAAATGGTAACTTCGCTTTAGTTTTATACCATTTATTGCACGCCACAAAACAGTCATGATATTTATGTCATCATCAGCACAGTATAACGAATGCAGCATTCAAAATCATATTAACTGATAGTCATGTAGGATTCAATACTCCATAGTTGTATGGTAAACAGATATCATAAAGTTCTGGTTCGTGAAGCTTTATAAATAATATATATAACTTCTGCAACAGTGTCAGCTGCAGATCTTCAATGATCATAGACAATAATAATTATTCCCTTCCTGATGCTAGCAGATCAGATGTATACAATAAGTCCGTTTACTGTCTGCACGTGAATAGCATACATGGATTACAGGTCAGCTCGACCTTTATAACCTTCCTAAGTCTAACCATCTGACTTGGACGTGATCTCTGATATAACGAATCCTGGAACACAGACAATAGTCTTGTTGGTCTAGAGCGACCCATATATATATATAACTAGTTCAGGTATAAAGATACCGGTGACTTAATCCTAGTCAAAGTACCTCTCCATTTTGAATCACACAGGCGAGCAAAAAGGCGACAAAATGACGAACCTCTAGATGATAGCATAAAGTTCGATACAAGAGGAATTACCTTATTTCGGAAAATCAACCATGAACATATGCCTCCAGGCAGGCTTGAATAATACTGGGAAATAGTCTAGTTAGGTAACTAACTCACAAAGACAATGTATTTCCCTCAGAAAATCACAAGACGCCGGTCGCGTCTGCTCGCTACTTAGACCATTTCTAAACTCCCGAGCTGGGCGGAACAACAAACGAAAACCAAGTCGAGACATGCACAGAGCGACAATCTCTGAGTCGCCGTTCACAATAAGACGATTCTAAGAACATTCGAGATAAAAGTCTTACACAGTCGCGCCTTTTATGGTCATGAACAGAAGCGTTAAGAAAGGTTTCAGGCATCTACAACAGTTGACTGATACTACCAAATAAGGAGATATGGTCACGCTTCGTTCAAGAAATTATAGACCGAACGTGTCTCTATACAAGAGAAGGCAAACTCCTAAAAAATTGTAGTCTCGATAACTCGGATTATGTCCCTTTGACTGTAAAAAACATAATACACACTTCAGTCAAAAAATGATCATACATACGAAAAATGATCATACAAAGGCTTTGAAAAAAAGTAATTATTTGTGCGTAACATTACCGCACCCTCCCGGGAAAAAAAAAATGAAACATTTTTTTTTTTAAATCCTGGAGCCGGAAAAATCTAGGCTCCTAACGCACGTATGATGCGCGGATATATACCTAACAAATTAGCTCAACGCATGGAGCGACACTGAGATCATATCTCAGATCCTTAGAGAAAAAATTTATGTAAGTATACGCTTATATATTCCAGGAAGGTGCCACCAACACACGCCACAATGATGGCAACATCATAATGAAAATCAAATTATTCTCATACCAATATATGAAATTAAATATATTATTATGATATCATACAATGTGTTGTGCAAACAGCGGTGTAATATATTAATATATCGCACTATTTTATTACATTATATAAAGCAACAGTAATTAATAAGTAATACATGTGTTGATCTTCGTTGACATAAAACATTCAATAGAAGAAGATGTGGACATCATCCGCTCCCAATCTAGGACAGGACTTGATATCCTCAAAGTTCCACAATGGACACAATCTCGCATCTTCAATGATGTGCTGCGAAAATATCAATAACACAAATCTTAAAGACAACTGGTAAATCTCTTAATACAATTATGCAAATATATTATTTAAATGTGGCCGAGTGATCTTTTGGCCCGTATATCACTAACTAAGCCTTCTTAGATAATTACATGGTACAATGTTATAAATTCCCCTCAAAAAAGTGAGAAAAAAAAAATCTACTAACATGTCATTATAACATTGGACTGTATATCAGGAAATATATATATATGACAGAAGAATCATGTGGAATCGTGTGGGCATCTGGACAGAATGTCTGCCATTACATTATCCGAACCACGGATAGCTCGAACCGAGAAATGAAATGGTTGAAGAGCTATGGCATAACGAGTGGACCTCGAGCTCTTCAAGTTTTTGCTCTGAATAGCAGTAAGCGCTTTCTGGTCGGTTTCCACAATGAAATGTGCGCCTAGAAGAAATCTTTGTAACTTCAGAATAGACCATACCATAGCCAATAACTCACGGTCTAAAACCGAGTAATTCTTTTCTGCAGCATTTAATTTCCTAGAGATATACATCACCGGATGCAGAGTATCAGAATACTCCTGCATTAGTGCCGCCCCAATCCCAGTTGACGAGGCGTCACTTCGAAGAACAAAAGTCTTCTCAATAGTAGGTAACCTAAGAATAGGTGGAGATGAAAATAGGGCTTTAACCTGGACCAATGAGGATTGACATTCTTTAGACCAGCGGATCAGATTAGGCGACCCTTTCTTCAATAAAATAGAAAGCGGTGCCATAATGGAGGACAGATTCGGAATGAATCGTCCGTAGAATTGGATCAAACCTAATAGACTCCTTACTTGTTTCTTCGTCTTAGGGACCGAAATGTTAAGTATTTTTGAAACATTGTGGTCCTCTGTCTTTAAAAGACCACGACCAACACGATGACCTAGGAAAGAAATCTCACTAAATCCTATAAAGGCTTTAGAGGGTTTTGCAGTCAAGTTATACTCGCGAAGAGTGGACAGTAATTCGTATAAACCCAAATAGTGATCTTCCCAGGAATCACTGAATAGACAGATATCATCTAGGTATGCTATGACATCTGTACGATATGCGAGAATTCGCCGCATCATGCGTACGAATGTAGCAGGGGCGTTCATAAGACCAAAAGGCATGAAATTCCATTGGAATAAACCCCTGGGTGTAGAAAAAGCTGTAAAAGGTTTGGCACGTTCGGTTAGAGGAACTTGCCAATAACCTTTAGACAAATCTAGTTTGGTAAAGAATCTAGAATTAGAAAGTTTATTGAGTAGTTCTTCTAATGAAGGCATAGGTTCAGCATCGAACTTCGTAACTTGGTTCAATTTGCGATAATCTACGCAAATGCGAATGTTATTATCCTTCTTTCGAACAATAACCATAGACGAAGAGTATGCTGAAGTGGATGGTTCAATGATTTCCAAACGTATCATTTCATCCAATTCTTTTTCGACTTGAGACTGGAAATGGATAGGTATTGGATAGGGTCTGACTCTGATAGGATTATGATCAGTTAGCACAATGTCATGTTCAATGACATGTGTGTGTCCCGGGATGTCTGTAAGAACATCCTGAAATGTTTGCAACATCGAAGAAACTTGTCGATGTTCCTCAGCGGAAAGATTTGGAGAAACGGTCACGTTTTTCCAAGATTCCGTAGAATAAAGTGGGACCATAGAAAGAGGAAGATTGACATCAGAAAAAGTAGTTTCCTCATCCTGTATAACTGACAGCGATGAGTACTGACCATGAGGTACTTGAGAATTGTCCGTTGCCTGGAAAATAGGCTGCAAATAGTCAGGTCTTTCATAAAATTCCGTGAGCATATTTATGTGGAAAGTTTTATGCTTTCCATCAATATCGACAACATAGTCGACATCAGAAATTTTGGAGACTATTGCATATGGACCTTTCCATGCAATTAGAAGTCTGTTCTCCCTTGAAGGAAGTAGAACGAGAGCTTTGTCACCTGGACAAAGTTGTCGTAGACATCTATTCTTATTTGCAAACTGCCTTGCCTTTTCTTTAGCAAATTCGGAAGACGAAGTTGCTAGTTTGCATGCCTCGATGATCTTTTGCCTAAGAGCAATGACGTACTCATAAGAAGATTGAGTTTCATCGCTAATATTATCGGCAGTGATTAGATCGTGAAGTAAAGACATAGGGCCGCGCGGTTGCGCGCCAAAGACAAGTTCAAAAGGGGAAAACCCCGTATGTTCATTGGGGACCTCTCTATACGCAAAGAGAGCCGCGGGTAAGACCCTGTCCCAATCCTGAGGATGATCCTCAGTTATCTTACCAAGTAAAGTTTTCAGAGTCCTATTTAAACGTTCGACCAACCCATTAGACATTGGGTGATAGATACTGCTGAGAGACCTTTTAATGTGTAGCATAGACATTACCTGTGACATAGTGTCTGATATAAGTTGAGTGCCATGGTCTGACAATATTTCTCCGGGAAAACCCAAGCGAGAAAATATCAGCCAAAGAGCGTCTGCGATGTCAGCAGTTGAGATGCTCTTGAGAGGTATTGCCTCTGGCCAACGTGTGCACATATCGACACATGTAAGGATAAATTGATGTCCTCTAGCCGACTTAATTCTAAAAGGACCGATAATATCTATTGCCATTTTTTGAAAAGGGCGAATAGGAATGTCAGCAGCCTGGATAGGCGCAGCATGTCGTGGTCCTTTAGATTTGACCTCCTGACATACTTTGCAAGAGCGACAGTACATTCGTATGTCCTTGCTCACAAATGGCCAAAAGAAAGCCGCAAGAACTCTCGACTTTGTACGGGAAAAACCCATATGTCCAGCACATTGCGAGTCATGAGCATGTTGCAATATTTGCAATCTCATGCTCTTGGGCACAAGAATTTGTGAATGAGTGGACGTAGTCGAGTCTTGTACCATACGTACAAGTACGCCGTTCTTCATAGAAATCCAAGATTTTCTATTAGTATTTTGATTAGGATCACCTTTTTTTGCTAGAATGAAGAATTTTTGTAAAGAAGGATCTTCTTCTTGCAATTTGATAAATGAGTCACGTGTAATAGTCAAGTGACTATCTTGGTCATTTACTTCATCATTATTAGTTAATGAAGTTTGAGGTGGATCCAGAGCATGTGCTCTTGTGACCACCGCATTGGTAGCTTCAATGTTTTGCTCTTCCCAAACAGCAATCTGCTGTGGGGTACATTCCCTAACTCCGTGAATACGACCAATAATAAGGTCCGCAATAGGGTTTGGAAGTAGACACGCGTGGACCTCTCCCGTGAAGAAAGGAGTAGCAATGTGTATTATAGCAGTAGGATACTTTTCCAACGTGCCACCAAATGTGACACATTTGATGACCTTTCCTGTAGCACAGGATGGATCTACAAGAGATTGCCTAACCCCGACAGTAGTACATCCAGAGTCAAACAACACTGAGACTGGATTACTATTTACAAGCCCCTTATGTAATATAAGAGAACCTCTCCCATCATGAGCAACATTAGCAGGAAGAGCGGGCAAAGGATGACCACAGCTTAAAGTACTAACGGTCTTTGGGTCAAATAAAGTACTGCATTGGATACATTTATTTGCTCTACCAAAATCAAAAGATGAGCATCCGATAGCATTATGGTCTTTATTATCATTAACCTGTTTATCTACTCCCTGAGATTCTTGTTGAACAGAGTTTGTCTGTTGATATTTTTTTCTCTTATGTTGCGATCTACCGCGACCATTATTGCCTCTGCAATTATCATTAAAGTCCCTACTGTAATTTTTATCCTGGTTTGAGTTCCAGTTTCCATAACTGTCATTACCATCTCTATACTGTTGAGAACCTCTATTATCCTGGTATTGAGGTCTCTGAGAAAAATATTTTCCTCTATACCGATTACCTTTGTGAAAATTTCTAAAGTTAACCGGAGTAGAATAACGTGTAGTATTAGGATGTCTCCAGTTCTGGGAAGAAGAATCACCCTGGAATTGATTACTATGATTCTGGGCATAATTACGGTTACTCTTTTTATTGAAATTTTGCTGGCTACCCTGAAATTTACGCATAAAATTTGGGCCATAAGGTGCTGCCGAAGCAACTGGCAGACCTTCTTTTACTTTAGAGTTGCTAATGGTTATGTGAGGATGCGCAGTAACATACTGGCTACAGTATTCTTCCATTTCTTTTATGTTTTTAGGCTTACGCTCATGAAGAAAAGAAAGAAAAGCTTCATTAACAGAAGACATAACCTTGTCTCTAAGTAGTAAGTCCATAAGAGCTTCAAATGTACTCTCTGTTTTAGACAACTCAACCCATCGTAAAAAAGTAAGACGGATGCCTGAGATGAATTCAGAGAATTCAACTCCAGTTTCTGGTAACATGTTTTTAAATTTAAGACGATATCCGTCCTCGTTAAGTTGGTACTTCTTTAACAATGCCGCCCTGACAACCTCATAGTTGTTCTTGTCAGGCACATCTACCATACCCAACAAAGTCAAAGCATCACCTCTAAGTATCTTGGACAGATGATAAACATATAATGTTTTATCTATATTATGCACCTTACATGCACTTTCAAATCTATCTAGATAAAATGTTATATCATCAATTGAAGCATTGAATGCTGGTAAATTAAGCTTGAAATCAACAGCATTAGACTTATTAGCAGATGATACCTTATTAGCATCATTAACATTACTAGATAACTTCAACTTTTCTAACTCCAAAGCTAAGAGTTTTTCTTCATGCTCCATTTTTGCTTTTCTCTCATCAGCTTCTCTTTGTAACCTTCTTTCTTCAGCCTCAGCCTGTAACTTTCTTTCTTCAGCCTCAGCCTGTTTTTCTAATCTTTTATTTTCAGCCTCTATTTCAAGTCTCTTATTTTCAGCTTCTTTTTCAAGTCTCTTATTTTCAGCTTCTATTTCAAGTCTCTTATTTTCAGCTTCTTTTTCAAGTCTCTTATTTTCAGCTTCTCTTTTTTGTTTTTCCATTTCCATTTGTAATCTTTTCTCATCTACCTGCATCTGCAGTTTTAAATTTTCAGCATCTATTCTCTTTTGTTCAGTTTGTTCTTTCATTTTCTTTTCTTCCGACTTCAATGCCTTGGCATATTGAACAGTCGCAAATTCTTCTAATTTATCACCTGTCTTCCCAAGGGCTTTACCCTGCTCAATAAAGTACTCAAATGTAGACATGATGTCTAAAATGTGAGTACAGAACCTGAAATAATTAATTATCTTATTTCACTCTTAATAGCAACAAGACTTAATAAAGTGCTTGTGTAATCACTATGTTTACCCCAATCTCTGTGGGAAACAAGACTTGACACCAACTTGTATTATCAAATGTATAATAATATCACAAGTCACCTCTTAATTATCAGTGCACTACATAAATCATTGCATAACCATCAGTTATTTATCATAACTGCACTACAATAGTGCATAAGCAAAAAACCACCAGTTAGTTATGATAAGTGCACTATAGACCAATAGTGCATGAGCATATATGTAACAATAGTGAAAGCTAACTATGCAAGAACTATGCAAACAATAACAAGACAATGTAAACAATAACAAAGGTCACCAACAATGTAAACAATAACAAAGATCAAAGTCAAATGTAAACAACAACAAAGATCAAAGTCAATGTAAACAAAAACAAAGATCAGAGTCAATGTAAACAATAACAAAGATCAAAGTCAATGTAAACAACAACAAAGATCAAACAATATGAAAACATTCGCATAAGTCAAATAAATAAACAGCGAAACTAAAAAGAAATGTGATGACAAAATGCGAAGATATGACAAACAAATGACGCTACAGTGTATACACAAAAATATACTTAAAGAACTGAATAATAGATAGGGAAGACCTACAAATACAAACAATCGAAATCGAAACTAAAAAACACAAAGAAAGAGAGAAAAGAAAAAGAAAAAAAAATATACAAGAAACAAAAAATAAAGCACAACTCGTCACAACTAAACAGATATAGCAACGATTGTCGCTAGCAAATTTCACAGTAGGAAATTCGCACAGTCCCTAACGAAAACGCTAACAGTAGAACCTCTGTGACGTGGTATCTTCTACTGAAAGACACCGCCCAACCGAGAAAACCCGCTGAATATAAACATATAAATATACAAATACAAATAACATATAACATATAAACATGTAAACAGTGTGAAAGAATTTAGAAGGCTCAGCTAGAACATAAGGGCACAGTTCACAAACAAAACAGGCCACTTAACTTCTATGTATCCACAACGTCAGCACAGTTCAGAACAGGATGTGATCAGCATTCTTAGGACAATGATCCAACGTTGATCCATATCTGCTCTCGTAAACTGCCATGACGAAGGAAATGAGCTTCTGACAGGAAACAGCTTCTGAACTTGACCTTCTGAATTCTACAAATTGACTTGAGCACTTGACCTTCTGAATCTGCAACAGTACCTCTGAGACCGGAACAGTTCTTACGGCACTTGTCCTTCTTCTTAACAGATCAGGAAATCCATTCGCTCGGTACTTGTCCTTCTAGTTGTAGACAAACTTCAATACTGCCGAGCAGCGCCGGATAGTTTCAAAATATCAACAACTGTCAGTAATGCCGCGTCTTTCAAAAAAATTTCATCAAAGGTGATGAATAGAAACTGCAACGTTGTCTTGTAGTCTGCTGATGATGTCTGGGTTTGTTGACCCCCTTGATAGCTGGTATCAGAGTAAACCAACATATGGCCACCAAAAATGATATGGGTGGATTTGAGCTGAAATGATAACTTGCCACCCCTATCGACACCTGGTATTAAAGTGCAAGATGTAGGTGTCTTCTCTGATTTAGAATGTTGCTGTGTGTGTTGCAGTAGAACAGTTCACAGGGTACACCACAGGCAACATGACGTGTAGAGTCATAGAAATGGTAACTTCGCTTTAGTTTTTATACCATTTATTGCACGCCACAAAACAGTCATGATATTTATGTCATCATCAGCACAGTATAACGAATGCAGCATTCAAAATCATATTAACTGATAGTCATGTAGGATTCAATACTCCATAGTTGTATGGTAAACAGATATCATAAAGTTCTGGTTCGTGAAGCTTTATAAATAATATATATAACTTCTGCAACAGTGTCAGCTGCAGATCTTCAATGATCATAGACAATAATAATTATTCCCTTCCTGATGCTAGCAGATCAGATGTATACAATAAGTCCGTTTACTGTCTGCACGTGAATAGCATACATGGATTACAGGTCAGCTCGACCTTTATAACCTTCCTAAGTCTAACCATCTGACTTGGACGTGATCTCTGATATAACGAATCCTGGAACACAGACAATAGTCTTGTTGGTCTAGAGCGACCCATATATATATAACTAGTTCAGGTATAAAGATACCGGTGACTTAATCCTAGTCAAAGTACCTCTCCATTTTGAATCACACAGGCGAGCAAAAAGGCGACAAAATGACGAACCTCTAGATGATAGCATAAAGTTCGATACAAGAGGAATTACCTTATTTCGGAAAATCAACCATGAACATATGCCTCCAGGCAGGCTTGAATAATACTGGGAAATAGTCTAGTTAGCTAACTAACTCACAAAGACAATGTATTTCCCTCAGAAAATCACAAGACGCCGGTCGCGTCTGCTCGCTACTTAGACCATTTCTAAACTCCCCGAGCTGGGCGGAACAACAAACGAAAACCAAGTCGAGACATGCGCAGAGCGACAATCTCTGAGTCGCCGTTCACAATAAAACGATTCTAAGAACATTCGAGATAAAAGTCTTACACAGTCGCGCCTTTTATGGTCATGAACAGAAGCGTTAAGAAAGGTTTCAGGCATCTACAACAGTTGACTGATACTACCAAATAAGGAGATATGGTCACGCTTCGTTCAAGAAATTATAGACCGAACGTGTCTCCTCTATACAAGAGAAGGCAAACTCCTAAAAAATTGTAGTCTCGATAACTCGGATTATGTCCCTTTGACTGTAAAAAACATAATACACACTTCAGTCAAAAAATGATCATCCATACGAAAAATGATCATACAAAGGCTTTGAAAAAAGTAATTATTTGTGCGTAACAACAGGCCTCAAAGGTCTTACTTTGTGCGCGTTTCATTCACTGGTATTTTAGATTATTTCTGACGTTTGGAATGACAGACTTCTTGAACCATGAGTTTAAAACTTTGGTGAAAGCAATGTGTTTTTGTTTCCAGTATGTACGGCATGAATAGAATTAAAGAGAGCACGAGATGGACAATATATATTCGTGAGCGATATAGTATTATGGCAACAGAAACAATCAAAGCTGTTTTGGTTTTGCTAACCTCCTGTAAGTTTAACCTTAAAATCTGCGTTGATGTGAAAAATCGCACTGCTAAAACTTCATACTCATGCATAAGGTAAAAGATTTTACTTTTTAAAATTCTACTAGTAATCTTCACTTAGGTAGACATTTTAGTTTGAGTTTTTCAGTGTATCAATGTTCTTTGCTCCACTTTCTACAGTACCATCTCGTCCTTTTCGCGGATAGACAGCATATAGGTGGCACTAAATCTATTTTTGTTCATTTTCCATTTCTAAACTTTGTATTTACTTTCCATTATAATTTGTGTGATTGTTGGTGTTGTCTAACAAGCTAAAATTAGCTCTTCCTGTGAACGACTGAATCAAAATCTGATGCTATGTTTATGTAAAAGTGGGATTCTGAGCCCCTAATGAGCTCTTAATCTTCAGGTTTTCGATTTCGAAAGCGGAGAATCTTTATTCAAGGTCAAGATTACTGACATCGTTTTCGTTCTCTTGCGCTGTATTTCTTCTCCGTCTGCAATCCTCTTCCTTTCTCAGCTTGCTTGCTAATTTCATTGTCTTTCTGGAAAACATATAATTTTTCTCTAACTGTTGTAGAAAATGTGGGTGCCAACAAAAAGTTTTTGTCATGTTAGATCTGTTCTTGTCTGATCATTCTGTCACCATTTCCTACTTATGTACTTGTCTTTCTCTGGTCTCATCATTATGCATTCACGTTGTCCACTGCATAACGATATTACATTTGCGAAAAGCTTGAGGCTATGCGTAAATCCAGCAAGATTGCCCGGGTTGAATAACTACTTTATTTTCTCTTCGTTATGTTCTAGTTTTTTTACTCCCCGTCTGTCTGTCTGCCTCTCTCGGTGTTTCTCCTGTTCTCATGCCAATGAATGCTCATTCGTTTGATCGAAACACAGTTTCATAAGATGAGATAATACAATAAAGAAAGCTTTTACAGTGTACGTATTAATCTATTAACAATTAAAAGGATGTCATAATTAAGTCGTTTTAGATATTTAGACAGCATTTTCCTACAATTCTTCGGGAACAGTGCAAGGTTTTAAGCTTCATATTCTTATATTACGAGGGGCGTTCAGAAAGTAATGCACCACATCGTTTTTCTCAGGAGCTGTTTATTCAAAAAGCATGAAATTTCTACACAATATACATGGATATGTCATGTAAACATCGGTATTATTCAACATAATCCCCATCAACTTGTACGGCTTTATGCCAGCGCAAAACAAGTGCATGTATTCCTAGCCCGTACGAGATTTTGTCTTGATAATGTAGCCATTTATTCGCTGCATGAATCACTCTTTCATCATCTTTAAACCTTGTCCCACGGAGTGCATCTTTAAGTGGACCAAATAGATGAAAATCAGAGGGTGCCAAATCGGGACTATAGGGTGGATGGGATAGTACAGTCCAACCCAATTTGGTTATTACTTCCTGTGTTGCCAGACTTGTGTGAGGTCGCGAATTGTCGTGAAGGAGAAGCAGGTCTGTTGGATTCTTGTGCGGCCGAACTCTGCGAAAACGTTGATTGAGTTTTTTCAATGTCTTAATGTAAGCTTGCGAATTGATTGTCTCTCCTCTTGGCATAACGTCCACAAGAATCACACCTTCAATGTCCCAAAAGACAGTGATCATGACCTTTCCAGCTGAAGGAATTGTCTTTAATTTCTTTCTTCGTGGTGATTGCGGATGATGCCACTCCATTGACTGTCTTTTTGTCTCAGGTTCAAAATGATGTGCCCAGGTTTCGTCACCTGTAACGATCTTAGCCAAAAAGTTCTCTCCATCAGCATTGAAACGCTCCAACAATTCAGAAAAAATTGCGTTCCTTTGCAATCGGTGGTCATTTGTGAGACTTCGAGGAACTCATCTTGCGCAAACCTTAGAAAATCCGAGAATTTTTTTAACTGCATTTGCACTACCAATGCTGACTGACAGCTGTAAGGCCAATTGTTGAGTAGTGATTCGCCTATCAGTAAGAATAATGCCCTCAGCGCATTTCAACATTTCTGCGTTGGTGGCTGTGGCAGGACGTCCACAGCGCGGCCGATCAATCAGCTCCGTATCTCCACTTCCTGATTCTTTGATTCTCTGATCCCAGCGACTGACTGTACTCTTGTCGACTGCAAAACTTCCATACACATCACATAGACGCTTGTAAATATTCACAACAGTTTCCTTCTCTGCAACGAGAAATTCTATCACAATTCGCTGCTTATAACGCAAATTGCTAACACGCTCCATTTCAACGGTTTAGGGCAGCCGTATTATTTGGCCGGTTGCGGTGCAATTTGGTGCACTTAATTGGCACATGCCATATTTGAAGTGTGCAAAATTTCATGCTTCTATCTTCATTATTAGCTGAGAAAAACGATGTGGTGCATTACTTTCTGAACGCCCCTCGTATAATAGATATGGATGTGAACGTCAACTTTGACTTAAGTTTCCCGCTGCGCCGTATTGCTCAAGCACGAGGGTAACATCCATACACTCACAGTAATATCCATTTATTTATTACCCATCAGTTGCCTTTAAAGTCTAGGTCTTGAACAGATTCCTGGCACGCCTTCTTGTCATATTTCATCCGTTCAAGGTCTTTCAGAGTCTTTTTTCTCCCTTTTATGTCTGTCTCCTATTTCCTGCTAACTTGGTCTTCGGTACCCCTATGTTTCTCTTACTGGGGGTTTACAGAATGAGGACTTACGTGTAATGTTGTCACCTTGTGTCTGAATTGTCTGTCCTGTAACAACCCTAGCGTAGTTTCTTCGTTTTCTGTTCCACTGACATTTGTCTGGTTCTGTTCATCAGTTTCACATTGGTGGTATTGTCATGCTGTTTTAATCCTTCTGTTCTGCGCAAGCGCCCCTTTATGAAGTGTTCTTGCAGTTTGGATTAACGTTAATAGTGATATAACCATCCTATATTGTAATTTTTAATTGTTATCTACCAAGTCGCCATATATTTTCTGCACTTGTCGAGGCACTAACTGATATACTGGAGAAGTTGTTTTTAGAACGTACATAGCTAACGCCCCTGATGGCAACGAAGAACACGTGATGTGGATAAGGTTAGACATAGACTACAAACAGCTATACAGTTGTATCTGAAATATAGCGGCATTCTAAATGCATGAAGTGGGTTTTTTTAAAAGAGAGGTTTTATAGGATTGTGACTTTTTAAAATTGTGTGTATCTTAAATTTACATGCAATAGGATACGCCACTATATGTTTACACGTCGTGACATAAAGAGCTTGCTTGGTAAGAAAGTCTTTAAATCTGCATCTGTGACTCCAGAAACAATCAAATAAACTATTCGGGAAAATGCAGAAACGGCGCACTTTGCATTGTGCTTTGAGTCGAAGTTACCTTGAATCATCCCACAATGGGGCTAAGATTTATTTTTTCATTCCAGTATCACAAATCTACTGGCAAAATGCATCCCAGGTAGATATGAATATATATCACAGTCTTAGATTTAGAGAATGAATAGAGTTTATGAAAATTTGTACTCAAACGGATTTGTACATGTCAGCATGTCACGGGATTTACTCCCCTTGCTCTGCAGTGGTGGTCCAACAGTGGCCAAACTTCAGAGTATCTACTGAGGGTCTTCAAAGGTATCTACCTTTAGCTCAAGATTACTCTTGGAGAGATGTGAATTTCAGAATGGTGATTCAATTCTAGGGAGCCTCAAAGGAATTTAAGAAATCAAGTACTACGGCTGATAGGATCCAGGCCGTGTAAACTTTCTATCTTCCCTGACCTTCTATGAGGGGTAAGAATTTTGCTCGTTTTGATGAGCCCCCAACTGATTTAACTCAGTAAAATATTACGTTAATAGCTCTGTTATATGTATTTAAAATTACTGAGACATACGGATGCAGTTAACTCAAAATAACTAATTCGACTATAATTTGTATATTTACAGATAATAAATGTAATATTCAGTGATAGTTAACGTAAAAATGAATAAAGGTTTTGCTGGAAAAATTTTTAGCCTTTAACAATTCATCACAGGTGATGGTCCGATTTTAAAAGTTCGTTATTTGACAGTTCACTTGGTAGCTTTAAGTGGATACGTATATGCCAGTAAGATGTCGGTTGGTTTCTGCTCCAGCCGATGCTTGTTCCTTGCAGGTTATGGACTGGTTCTTCTCGACACTGGTCAAGTCTGGTGGCCGCAACACATCCCTCGTAGTATCGTGGGGTAATTGCGAAGATGATCCAACGTCTTTTAAGACCCATTTGATGTTATTTTCTTGCTTTGACTGAATGTCACTTATACCACACACTTGTTTTACACACTAGTACCACCAATTGGTACTACCGACCAGTATCATGAAATAAGAGAGAAACAAATACCCTCCTGAGTATTGGGTTTCCTGGCAGGAAAATCAGGTGTCTCTCCCCCCCCCCTTTTTTTCCTTCCACCATCCCATCTGCCTCAGAACTTTACCCTCTCTGAGCATTAATGTTAGTCCCAGTGAGCGGAAAACATCCATTGAATTTATATTGAACATGTTTACATTTACATATGCATGGGTTGAAAGGTTAATATAAGTATGTACATCACCTCTGTCATCATCCACTCCCTGCTGCATATGGAACTTGGGACTACCTCTGCTTTTGGTTCTCTATGAGAAACCCGCATGAAGCAGCCACCAGCTCTTGCAGTGGTGGTTCATGAAACCATTATTCTATATGCTGAGGTTGCCAGCCTCATATGACTTGGACATCCACTAGCAATTTTCACATGTAAATAAATGCAAAATATAGAATGATAAAATGTACAACTCACCCCAAATACTTGGGAATACATATTTCTAGCTCAGATGAATAGTTAAGGCAGCTTGATTAAGATGTCTCTTACACGTGGTCCGGGGTATTACTTTACAATAGACTCCTGCTATTACTTAATGTTCAGGTTCCTAGGATTCCGGGCTTTCCTTATTAATAAAGGGAGAGTTTTCTTGAGAGTAAGTCTATAAGATTACACATTGCCCGGTCCTTTAAAGTGGAATCCTGATCCTACTCCTCATTCTCGCTTATCTGACTGTCTTCTTCACGAGTTGAATTATCAGTGCCGTAAACTCAAAAGGCGCTAGATTATAAGGCAACATTCGGCCCACATCCAGACTGCTACTATATGACAAGGCTCCAATCAGAAATGTTGTATTGTAACACCTCAAATGCCAAACCAATAGCATGAAATTTGCGTATATTGGTAGGGGTATCTCCCACTACCCTCTCATGGAAAAATTCTTGCGTGACACACAAAATGTGATGTTTTAGAAGTCACTTCCCTTATAAGGTATTTCGTCTTCCGTTTGATTATCGATCATGTTTACACTTCATAGATCTATCACAGATAATATCCTTCAAGATGGATACCTAATCTTAACCATAGCCTTCAACGTATCTGCCCGGAAATGATTATGTCATTTACCTGATCCAGCAAACACTATCAAGCAACAACCTGGCCCGACAGAAAATATAAGTAATAAGACAATCGACTGTGACCGTCTCAAGGTTATTTACTTATTAATCGGGCGCTCCCATGCACTGTCTGGTCGGAAGTGTTCTTAAACCACATTTCACTCTACAGATCCAGGTGTCAATATGGGTTCAAACGATAGTGATTGATTACCTTAATCAGCAAGGATGTCGATGAAGTCCCGACATGACGAGAATTGAAGCAAAGGAGTGAAAACAGTGAATCGAATATATCAAATGCAGAGAGGTGGGAGAAAATAAAGTGAAGATAACATAAGGAATTACAGGATGGCACAGGTAAATGTGACGCTCGAGGTTATTTAGTCACAGTACAGAACAATTGTTTCACACTCTTAAATAAATTGAAACAAAGGACACTGTCCTCATATTGCATCAAAGTTGTTTGATACATACGTGAATTCTTGCAGCATGCACAAGTCATCAGCTGACGATGAACTGCTAACGATTTTACCAATATAGGTTGCATGCCGTTATATTACAAAACACAAGAAAACACCTCTCACTGGCCATTTAAAGAGACGACCTTGATAGGGTAGTACTTCTAAATACGCTTGGCAACCTAGCACTGATCTTCAAGACAACGTATTTGAGTTATATAATATTCTCGTTCATCTTCTTACTTCCTCACTCAACCCTCCTCCTCACACACACCAAACACACAAACACACGCACACATAGTAGTATGCAGTTCACATGAAAACTGCAGAAAAAAGCTGACCCGTGTTCCTTGTTTTCATGGGTAATAACAATGCCTCTCTGACGGTGAAGTCAAGGAGTAATAAATTACTACGACTTTTTTACTTCTCTGTCACTGTTTCTTATTTCTTATCCTACTGTGTTGCCTCTATGGCAAATGGTAACAGTTAAATTTGATCGTTTAGAAAAAAAAAAACAGTTAAAGAGTTTTGATGCTATTTTCCGCTCACTAGTGTAATGATGAAAGACATTTGATCATAAAGCACATTACCGAACAAATTGAAGTCAAACATTAAAGTCAGCGCTTTAGTGTTCCCTTACAGACATCGCTGCGTGGTGTCTGCCTAATCACAAATGCTTTCCTTTTTCTTTTCATGATATTTGTTACTCGACACATCAAAATCGATAACACGTTTGCATATGTGACTAAGAGATGAAATCGACACTTTCATTTAGTTAAAAGTATAGATTTCAAGATATTTATATATCTTTGAAACTTCAGCTTCTCTAATATCATAGTATTTAGGTTACACGTGTCAAATGTCATCTGCATGAGTTAAAATACAGTAATTAAAAGTGGCCACATTTTCCTCACGGTACAAGGGGAACGACTAAGTAAGTAAGTAAGACATTTTCCGAAAAAATCGTTGAAATTTGGGAAATTAAATGCGATTTGTAGATTTTGGGGTCGCCTTTTTGTGTGAGATTAATACCCCAAATTAATCTCTCTCTCTCTCTCTCTCTCTCTCTCTCTCTCTCTCTCTCTCTCTCTCTCTCTCTCTCTCTCTCTCTCTCCGCACCCTCTTCCTCTTTCCCCCCTCGCTCTCTATATATATATATAAGAGGGGCGGTCGAAAACTTTTGCACTTTACTATGAAGGAGTCAAGGCACGTACCTGGAAATTGGTTTGAACTTTAGTCCTTCTCTGTGTATTCACCCCTCAAGGCAATGCACTTCTCCCATCTCTTCTTCACCTTCGTGATGCCCTGATTGTAGAATACCCCCATCTGGGCCCGGAACCACGTCTCCAGTTCAGTAATCAAGTCCTGGTCGTTAGAAAAACGACGTCCACGAAGCGGATTCTTCATGTTTGGAAACAGGAAGAAGTCACTCGGTGCCAAGTCCGGTGAGAATGCTGGATGGGGCATGATTTCATACCCGCACTGCTGGGCAAGGACGATGGAGCCATGAGCTGCATGAGCCGGCGCATTGTCCTGAAGCAGACGAACGCCTCCGGACAGCATCCCGCGTCTTTTGCGCTTCATTTCTTCTCGTAACTTCTGGAGAAGGCTTTGGTAGTAAGTGGAGTTGATAGTACGGCCACGAGGAAGGTAGTCGGCGAGTATTACCCCGCGGCAGTCCCAAAAGACGGTGAGCATGACCTTTCCCGCAGAGGGTACCGTCTTTGCCTTCTTTGGTGGTGGCGAACAGGAATGTTTCCATTGTTTGCTCTGGTTTTTAGTCTCGGGGTCATAGAAATGCCCCCAACATTCGTCCACAGTAACCAGTCTACGAAAAAAATCATCTTCGTCAGCATTGCAAATGTCCAACATCTGTGCGGATGTTTCGGCTCGATGCTCCTTTTGTCCATGACACCGCTTCATACACAACTGAACCAGTTTCCCGCCAATTTCTCTTTCACACGGCACCCCGCGCGCGCCATGTACGCGCGGGAAATGTAAACCAATAGTGTGTCTTTACAATGATACACATCAATCCTGCCTGTCTTAGCTTTCTTAGTGAGGTGCAAAACTTTTCGACCGCCCCTCGTATATATATATATATATATATATATATATATATATATATATATATATATATATATATATATATATATATATATATATATATATATATATATATATATATATATATATATATATACATATATATATATATATATATATATATATATATATATCTATATATATATATATAGCTGTTGAAGTGGGCGCAAGAGGGCTTGTGGCTGCATCAGTGAATGATTTATTGAAACTGTTGGGGCTGAGGGGACAGTCGAGAACAAGGGCACTGAAGAGGCTTAGTGAAACTACCGAAAAGGCATCAGGCTGGCTGTGGAACAACCGCAATGGGCAATGGAAATCGTGACAATAAACGCTGCGGTACAGAAAACACCAAAATTGTTCTAATTCCACAATACGCTGAGTTTTTTGGTGTACTAGTGAAAGGGCTGTGACTGAGGGGCAACAGGCGGCGTAATATTATACGGGGTGTCAGGCACAGAATTTCCGTGGCTAGCGCGCAGTGGCTAGACTCGTCGGCTTCGCGCAGGTGTGTGTCCTTAGTTGTGATGTGCGACGGAACGAACGGAATAATTTGTCTTCTCTTTGTTACTTTCACAATTGCCTCCATGGCTGACGGAGTTGTGGATTTTAAAGTTGCTACCATAAGTGAAATGGGTTCATTTTCGATACAAGACAACAGGAGGCTGAGACGCTTGGGAGTCATGACCCAAGTGGGCCCGCCCCCTTAGAGTGTAAAGGAGTAAATCGGGCCGAAACACTTGTCGGACGGGGGGACTACTTCTGATGATCAGATTGCTTCCTGTTGTATCGCTCTGTAAAGAGTTTCCTATCATATATATATATATATATATATATATATATATATATATATATATATATATATATATATATATATATATATATATATATATATATATATATATATATATATATATATATATATGCATACATACAGTTCAGTACAATACAATACAGTACAGTTCAATGCAATGCAATACAATACAAATAAATACAGTGCAGTACTACAGTAAAATATAATAAAATACACTACTGCACAGTACAATGCAGTACAATACAGGGCAGCACAGCATAGCACAACACAACACAGCACAGCACAACAGAACACAACACAATATGTCATGTCGTGGAGTGGAGTGGATAATGAATTTGATGAGTTAGAGAACTCCAGTGTTCTGCTAGAATAGTAAGAAGAAATGGATATCACTGGATGTGATGTTAAGTATCTCAAGATAGCTTGGAAGTAAGATTTATTTATATTATCTCTCTTTTCAAGTCTACGCACACAGTTATTTTCTTAATAGCATCCTCTCTCGTAGCACTCCCTACTAGAAGAGAGATCAGCAAGAGTGAATTAGGCAGACGAGACTGAATATTAGGAAAAAGGAGGAAATCTGAACCAGCAAAATTAACAAAATGTTCAAAATTTATTTCTGAATATGAATAATGTAAAAATAATAAAAAATCTATCTCAGAAGAAAAACAAAATCAAGTGAACAATTCAACGAGTAAAACTGTTGTGATGAGGTTCCTTTCATAACTTCTTTGATAGAAGTTAATAGTTCACTATGGTATGGCGCCTACTCCGTGCGCGAGCAACAAAAGGAAAATATGTAATGTTCACAAGATATTAAGATAAGCGAAAACAATGCTGCTTTTGCTGAGCACGTTAATTCTAGAATCTGCCGACAACTTTTGTGAAGAATTAAGCAATGATTAATCTTAGCTCGTTCAAGCCCCCACCTCTGATTTACTCAGTTGAATTTTTATTAGTCTGGTATAGCTCAGTTTAGAGTGTGTTTAGTAAATTGACTGAGACAAACATGCAGTACATTTAACATGATTAAATCGAAGTTAAATTTGTAAAATTACAAATAACAACATTTATTAATCACTTAAGTGTTAAGTTTAAAAATAATTATAATTTGAATAGTTATGGGTCAAGAAAAAGTTATCATCACGGTCGTGATGGGATGTACGTTTTTACAAGAAGTTCAAGTGGCAGCATATATATTGATCTGCCAATGATGGTTCTGCTCCTTCTGCACGCACTCTCTTTTGGTTCTTTTTACACTGCTCACGCTCGTCGCTGGTCAAGGTATGGAGGTTCCAGGGGGAGCAAAGGTCAACTCAACCAACGCAGGGTTGTATCTAGTGGCCATGTTGATGTAGTGTGAGAGTGGGAAATACGCGAATGGTGTACTGTTCGATGTAGTTGACACTTGATAATGTTTCACTCACACTCTTGTACAAGTCAATGATGTTAGGAACCGCTGTTGACGTTTCTATGCTTTTAATAATGACGCACACACTTGGACAGCACGGAATACAGTCATGAGTATGTTGACATAGCAAATCATTAGGCAGTGGAATAGTAGTACATTTCATGCAGCATTCAATATAAAATAGTCATTCAATGTTCTGGCGGACTATTGCCATATCCCCTAACTGACTGAACGCATCAGTGGGTATGTGTGTGTAAACATACAAAGAGAGTTCACTGGACGAACCTTTTCTTTGGCTAAGTTCTCCAGCTATATATATTGAATATTTAGGTAACAGAGTTAAACCACGATAGGGGTTTTAATCTTAATGAGATCTCC
This sequence comes from Oreohelix idahoensis, assembly GCA_024509875.1. Taxonomy (NCBI): domain Eukaryota; kingdom Metazoa; phylum Mollusca; class Gastropoda; order Stylommatophora; family Oreohelicidae; genus Oreohelix; species Oreohelix idahoensis. The sequence continues at coordinate 43,385 of JAMPIV010010808.1, read as the reverse complement.
GTGCCACTGTCTGAATAGTAAGATTCATGATCCGTTCTCTGGACAGTGATCCATAATGATGACAGGAATACAACATGGCTTCCTTCCCTGAGTTTTCGCTCACTCGCCCAGCGGGAGGATAATCATAAGCCAGAGTTAATTCATAACTTGTATATATAGACTTTCCTAGAGTTTCCATACAGTCCCTTAGTCAGAAGGTTGCTTCATAAAGACATAAGCGCTGATGGAACCTGTCATCTTCATCAATCTATATTTAAACGACCAACGATGCTCGAAAATACGATGTTTCATCTAGGTCTAACCATAAGGAGATCATCAAAGGAAAAAGGGTCTGGCTTTTGCCTGGAGTCTGAATCTAAACATAATGAAATACATGAGAAGAGTCTCTGACATAGCACTCTCGCAGAGACATTCCTTCCTTATGGAAAAATCATCCACAAATCACTTTTAACCTTTAACAGGACCAGCCCTAGAAAACACACACCCGGCCATTACGACCAGCTTCTTCGGAACTCACTACAACTCTCTAGGACAACGGATACCTCCGCCAGAGTTCGGTGTAGTCCGACCTTAGCATACAAAGATATACAATATAGGACTGAATCTTCTTGTACTAGACAAGTAATACATATAAATTCAGGCCATAAACATATTGAACAAGATCAATCTATTTTCTGGCCCTAACAAACGAGAACTGACATGACTTCCATATTCATACGCCGAATCAATATCAAGAGAGATCATCCATATAATCAAACGTATAAATCAATCAAGGATTATCTCGCTTTCCCAAGGGAAGCATTTTTGTACACAAATAAATACAAATATATATTGTCCCTATTAAATAGACATATCGTATTTTTGTAATCTGTGCATTCAAAAATATGTATGCAACACCCCCCTCTTCTATTCCACCATCCCAGTTAACTCAGAATTTACTCTCGATGAGAATTAAATTTAATCCCTCGGGATAAAACTTTCTTTACATTTAAATTGAATAGCTTTTAAAGTTACTTTACATTTAAATGAAAAGGTTAAGAGTACAGATGGAATATGTTTACATTTACATTTCCACTGATTGAAAAGTGTTCACAATATAAATTGAATATGTTTTCATTTATGTTTACCCTGATTTGAAAAGTTTGAAACTTCCATTAATTTTAAAGTGAATATGTTAACATCGACATTTACACTGGTTTGAAACTAAGTATTATAATTAGAATATACATCATTTCTTTCATCTTTCCCTCCCTGCTCCATATGGAACCTGGGACTCTTTATGCGTTTAGTTCTCTTTAAGAAACTGGCAATAAAGCAATCACCAGCTCTTGGCAGTGGTGGTTCATGAAATCTATACGCTTAGGTTGCCAGCCTCAAATGACTTGGACATCCACTAGCTATTTTCACATATTAATATTCAAATGGTTATATATATATATATATATATATATATATATATATATATATATATATATATATATATATATATATATATATATATATATATATATATATATATATATATATATATTCTTCTTCTTCTTCTTCCGGGGCAATGGCAAATCAATCCATCTGCTGTTGTTTCCGTAATCGAAGTGACTGGCAAACGGGTGATCAGCCCGTTGGTATATATATATATATATATATATATATATATATATATATATATATATATATATATATATATATATATATATATATGTTATTTTACATGTTAGTAATGAAATATAGAATGTAAAATCACAACTTACGCCAATCCTGGCTCACAGATGTTTTTGCTCAGAGGAATTAAAGGCACTGGAAGATGCCTTATTTCACGTGTACTTGGGGTCGTTAATTTTAACTTTACTTCCTTCTCTGACTCCGTGTGTTTCCTTCAGTTTCATCAGACAGCGGTTTTCCTTATTAAAATGATAGAGATTTCCTGGGCTGTTATTGTAAGTCCGTCAAGATTCTCCAATAAAAGGTGTCCGGTCTGATAAAATGGAATTCTGAATTCTAACTTCTAGCAAGTCTCGTGTCTTGGCAACCGATCTTCACAGTAGATTTGACTGACTGAAGCGTCAGGTTATATTCACTGTCCTGCCCACGCATCTGTTTGTAACGAAGCTAAGTAAGCGGCCATCCTTTCAAATGACGCTTGAAAAGGGGGGGGGGGGGAATTTCAAAATATTCCTGACATGGAAAAGTTTTGCGCGTAATTTAAAGGTCACGTTTTCCATATTATCGTCAATGATTACATATAACTTCTTACATCTACCCGGAAATATTACACCATTTCCGCTCAGGTGTGTCTGTCATCCCACCAGGTCGATACTTGACCGGCGCTCCTTGTGCAAACACAAACTCCTGTTTGACCATCTGTACTGTGTCTTACCACGACAATAATTAGTCGGTCACACGAGCCATATCAGCGCTAAGTAAACTCGCTTGGCCATTTACGTGTGAAAACAGTCGTACCCTTGTGGTACAATAGGCTTTCTGTCGATCAACTTTGCATCACCGTCTACTCTATCCGCATGTGGTAGACAGGTAAACACACAGACATGGCGACTAGCGTAAGAATATTTAAAAATGAGAAAATATCTGCTACACATAGCAGAGAAAGAAAGAAAGTGCGGCAGTTGAAAGCACGCAATAAAATCAGTACCAAGATGTAACTGATACTGCCGTAGTGAAACAGAAATCGAAAGGGGTCGCCCCATTCTGTCACAAACACACACATTACTTTTTTCGGCAAATACCAAGCAAAGGATAAAATTGTGTTTAACGTCTTTATGCAGTTACATTAGTTATATATCGTTCTATAAGGTTTTCCCTTAGTTATTCCTTTGCATTTCAATCTGGGTAATTTTTAAGTAATTAATTTTGGCATTACCCTGATATGAAAATATCACTAAAATCAATTTTTCTAAGTCAATAAAATTTTATTATGAGGGAGTCTTTATGCTTATGTGTTAAGCAGTATCAGCGCTATAAGTCGGGATATCTCTTCCATTTTAATTATCTTTAGTTGTTAAGAAATAAAATATCTTCGTTCGGTCAAAAACACAAAATAGGTATTGTCACCAAGTCAAAAAGGTTTCTGTATCCTTACCAAAAAAAAAAAAAAAAAGCACTATGATTGGTTGTTAAATTTGTACTATGCTCTTAGATAATTTTGGTTGGGCGGTAAATTTTGACTTGGTTCCTATACAAATTCAAATACACTAGATAAATTTTGGGCGGTAAATTTAACTGTGTTCTTAGACTGCTTCAAATACTATTGTTAGTTTTAGATTCAAATATTATATCTAGTTTTTGAGCGGGGAAATTTTGAGCGTGTTGTCATACAGATTCAAATTCACTACATATCTCCCCCGTTAGAAAAGCGTGAACCACTAGTGCAGCTTTCATGTCTGTATTACAATCACGTTCAAATTGACTCTACTCTGCCTTAGTGTTATCCTGGTTTCCTGCAGGTGGGTCAGTTCAAGTAGGCACTACTCTAGAAATCTGCCTCAACCCTTTGTGATCCAAGAATAATCTCCTGTTGTGTTAACAAACACCACAGGTGCTATTGCCTGTCAAATGCTGATGATCAATCAATATTCACCATTATTCTTCTCTGAGTCTGTTCAAGGACATGTCCAGAGGTTTTAGATGTTCCTCAAAGATGCAATATTTATGAGGAGGAGATCTATAAAAGTGGTGATAGCTGAGTTATGTAAGGGATCCAGTAATTTCCTTATCATCCTGGATAAAACAGTCAGAGTATTCTATTTCAAAAAGCAACATATGAAATCAATGTATCCCTCCGAAGTGATCACAGCCATCAATTGGTCTGAGCTCAGGCTTGAATGGAATTTGGTATTACACTTTATTAATATTCGCTAATGGCTCTTTCACTTTCCTGCAATTCAGGTAGAGTCAATTTTCACCAGCTGTTTTCTCAGCCTAACGTCACTGGTGATCTAATATATAATATGGGGAAATGAATTTCCGGCATCCAGAATCAATTCTCCCTGTAGCATTGCTATGTAATGTGATCTCAATCCAATGTCCGTACAATACTTCCAATGGACTGTGTAGGGCCGGCCAACTACCACTGTTGCCGGTGCCCTTCATAATGCTAATTTAATAGCTGATGCGTGATGCCATATGATGATGGATGGTATCCGCATGTCTGGTTTTGTGTAGTGTGCAGATGTGTTCAGTCAAAACAATGTTCATACAAAAATAACAGGGCAATCCACATAGGACGTCAGTAAACTCACGACGTATAAAGTCAATGATTCTTGAAACAGCCGTTGACGTTTTTCTTCATTATTTATTGTGGACGCCACAGTGACAAAATGGTTACGCGAATATGTAGACACATCAAACAGTCATTATCACAGCAACATTCAATACAGCAATAGACGGTAGACAGCATTACAATGATGAGTCAGATGCATGTTATATTTCATAGTGCTGTAAATGTAGTCAGGTGAAAAACTCCATCCTTTTCTATAACAGCCAGGAGATAACCAGATGTATGAGATCAGTTCACTCTCCTTAATCTGACTTCAGCAAGACCGACACGTCTGCCGAAGTATAAATAATGTCCTCAAAAATATCCTCTAGATAACAAAGGTTTTTCAAACCTAGTTCAGGTAACCAAGTAGCAAGTAATAGTCCTTGGGACCTGCATCAACCGATGCAGCACAATACAGCGACATGTGAGCTGGGAAAACATCTCGTGACGACGACTTTCGAAGACAGGCTATGAACCAGAAATCGCTCACGACCAAAAATCGATAGAGTTAATGAAAATGTTAATTTACCTTGCCTTCAGGAAATACACAGAAATATTATGCCTCCCGACATGTGGGAAACACTAGAGGTATCATCTCGAATAAACGAAATATCCATAAGAGGACTTTCACATTCCTGACAGAACAAAAAATAGCGGAGATCCCCTCTTCAACGAGGCATCTCTTTCGCCATTCAAATCGCTCACTCCACTAGTGGTGGGCGGAAACCGATCGACCAAGAAGCAAGACAAGTCATGCGCAGTCCAGCGCAAAATATGACCACAGCTCAAAAACTCAACTGCATTCGATACCAACGCGAGAAGACAAATGCTTACCGAGAAAAGTGACTATAAATTTCAAGCAGTTGTTGCCCTTGCGTTATAAAATAGATATTGTAAAAAATGATGTTGCGAGAATTTATCACGCAACAATAGCCTTATGTCGAAGCGAGCTGAACATTTTGCCAATTGGCCAATCTCCCACTCCCAACTTTTCTGGGGAAATTCCTCAGTTTCGTTTTCATAGTCGGCTGACTAACCACACTATTTTTAGCCAATTCCAAGAAATCCGGACAACGTTGTGTCGGGTGGGACTGGTCTGTGTGTTTCTTTACTCTCGGTACCATCCGAAGAGTTGCCAGTCACTGGTTTATTGGAAGACTGGGTGTGAAAAAGTGCCATCTTATCCACGGTGTCTACCTTATTATATTTATTTTCAGGCCTATGTTCGCCACAATGCTTTTCTAGGTCCTGGTTATTTTCTCCAAGGGTGGAGTTTACCTTGCTACATTGTGCACATGCAGTTATATACTGAGTAATGTCCTCAGCTACGTCTGGCCAGTAATAGTCCACAGATGCTCTTCGACAGGTGGTACCAATTTTCCTATGTCCACCGTGTGATGCAACATGTTCTATTTCCATAACTTTGTCCCTATATGAAAATGGCAGTACTAACTGTCCATATCCCTTGGTTCCTGCTCCAGCTTTCCTGTAAAGCAGTCCATCCTTCAAATAAAATTCTCCTTTCTTAAGGGTGTTATGGCTGTTTGCCAATTTGCCAAAGCAAGGTTTTAATGTTTTATCTTTGGCCTGGGCCTTTTTCATCTCTCTCGGATGAATCTTTAGTGGTATTTCCTCCTCCTTTCTAGGGCTAGACCAGGTCTGGAGCGTTGCCATGATCACAGGTTTTCTAGTTTCACCCAAGAAGACATATTTCCTTCCTAACACCAGCGGGTAATTAGGTTCATCACACACAGCTGCACTAATCACTCCTTCCACATAGCGAGTCTTGACATTGATTCTGGCTAGGGGAAGTGTCATGGTGGCTGTTCCCTTTAATGCCCCTTGTATCACTCACAACTGAGTCATATTCCAATCCTGAATCGTAAAGGCACATGACTTTAGTACCATTACACTTTACTTCTTCACAGATGGGGGATGATTGAGATTTGTCTGACTGTCTGTCAGGCCCTTCCTGCCCTTTCCCATTGTTATCATGCATGCAGCGTGATATGGAGGAACTTTCCTACCACAATCAAGTGTATTGTGGTTGCTCATACGGTAAATTTTGCACCACTTATCACTTTGTCGGTTGGATCTTTTGTCCTGTACCTGAGGGTTTTTGTCTCTTGGATCAAATCTAGGCCTATCATACCCTTGTTTTAATCTAGGTGGTTGATCCCTATTTTCTAACTTTTTCTGGTTTTGTGGGGTTTTATTACTATCTGCTTGTTTTTTTCTAACTCCAGCTACTTCTGACTGGGCGGCCTGATATCTCTCAGCAACATTGAGAATCTCCCCCCAACCTCTCTGCACCTTGTTCCATGAGAAATTTTCTCAAGTCTGGAGCCATGGACTCTCTTAACTGCTCCATCTTGACCATTTCTTTCAGGTCTTGGGTTTCCCCAGAGCAGTCCATTTCTCCAAGTAGGTTTCTAGTCTTGCAGAGAATTGGTGGTATGTTTCTCCAGACAGCAGCTTAGTAGTTCTAAATTTCTTTCTATAAAATTCAGCATTCTTCTCATATCTGACTAACAATACTTGTCTTAGGAGCTCATAATCTTCTTGATCTTCCCTACCTAATTTGGAGAAAACTTCATAAGAAGTTCCCCTCAGCCCTTGTGATAATTTTAAACTCCACTTTTCTTTCTCTAGACCATAGTTAGTAGCTAATCTCTCATATCTATTTAAAAATGATTCAATATCATCTTCTTTCTCCACAAAGGGATCTAAGTGGAAATTCGTGGCTGAGTTTGAGGCACCCTGACTTACACTAGTGTCAGAGGTAGTTGGGCTGCTTCCATTATGTGTAACATGTCCTTGAAGTTCCATTTATTTTAGTCTTAACTCATGTTCTCTTTGCAAACGTTTTTCCTCTGCCTCCATTTGCAATCTCTTAGCCACAGCCTCCATTTGCAATTTCTTTTCCTCTTTTTCAGCCTCCATCTGCAATCTCTTAGCTTCAGCTTCCCTATCAGCCTCTAATTTCCTAGCCTCCCTATCAGCTTCTAATTTCCTAGCCTCCCTATCTGCTTCTACTTGTAATCTTTTAGCTTCATTATCTGCTTGTAATCTTCTTTCTGCTTCTAACCTCCTATCTTCCCTATCCCGTTCTATAAATTTATCACATTCAGAAGTAACATACTGAATCAACGCGTCCCCACTCAGGCCAAAGTCCTTTGCCGTCTGTACTGTAGCAGATCTAAATTTGGCCAAGTCTGCCATTCTCTTTCACTCGTACACAAATTATTAACACTTATAGTATCAATTTGCAAATACAAACTAACTTACTTAACTATAGCCACTGACAGCTCATCCAATTCACCACAAGTTGATTAATTTTATTTTAGATTTATTTTGTCTATTATTCTCTACAGTAAGAGCCCCAGGGTATGATGGAAAAATCCCGGACAGGACACCAATATGTCATAAGAGGTTTTGTTATACTAAAATATGGAATATCCTGGACAAATAGGTGTATCAGATGATACCAGGATAGTACCAGATAAGAGACTGGTCTTATAAGTAATACCCCCTTCTCTGAAAAGAGCAAGGGTGTATAGACATCAAGGTGGGGTCAAGCTATGTAAGTTCCCAGAGAATGATGATGATGATGTACTCTGAGTCCCTAACTGCTACCTCTTGTGATCCCACAAAGATTACAAGTTGAATGTTTTGTTTTATTTAGACTAATTCGTCTAGGGGAAAATTTGTTATTATAATAGTTATTAATTCCAAACAGAACTTAACTTTAATAAAATTATTAAACAAGACTGTATGAAATTTATGTACAATTTAATTATCCTGCACCATACTATTTTTTCCGGGCAGGAAAACTCAAAAGAACTGAAATGATATTTACAGGTAAAATTAAATAACTTGGGGAATCTCTCCCATAGTGTTCACAGGGATAAATAATTTCACTTTATGTTCTTCTGTAAACTCAATCTCACTGTCACTATGATGTAGATGTTTATTGTTCTAAGGTATGTCCTTTAGACTGCATCATGAAAGGTATGCTATTCGCTGTCTAGTTTTCAACTTGGATAATTCTATTGGAAAAGCGTCAGTGGCCTCGGGTGGTGACTTATCTTTTTGGTTGCTGCTGATAGTCACTTCACAACTCAGGACCACACGATTAGCACATTCTGGAGGAAAATACTGCTGGGTAGAGCTCCTGATATATGCAGAGCTATGTTCTCCAGTAGTCTTCCGTAACAATGGCCAGTGATGTCATTATGATACTGAACCTGGAATCAAGGATAACCATATTCTATGTAAGTATTTGCTTCAACCCACACATACATATAGGACATCACAGCTTACCCTTTTCAGATAATGCGCTACCAGTTAGCACAGGACATATAATTTCTTTTCTACAATCAGTTCCATGTGATTATTATTTTTTTCTGTACTGATTCAATGTTAGGGTCCTTAGCCCATGCTTGGCTTCCATACGATAATCAGGTTAAGTACAAAACAGCATGTAACATATTGATTACTTCATTCTAACCTTTCCTGTACGCCTATCACATGATCTTTGAACAGTGTGTCACTCCAGAAGAAAATACTAATTTAAATCACTACTAACACTTACTGTCGTAATTTGTGCCATATTTGCAAACACTATACACTAGAGGTGGGCAAATCGACACACTCCGCTGTTTCGAGACAGTCGGCTCAGTGATTTAAACTGTGTCGACACACTGTTTCGACACAACGGCACTTTTGCCCGTATCGGGAAGAAAGAAGTCTCTAATAGACAGTATACATTACTATACATGAACTGTGTGAGACAATCTCCTCTTTTTTCTTGCGCGCTACTGGCGTGTGTGAAAATCTATGGCATTTCGTGTGACCACAATTCAATATTTTTACACAAGTCTTCATTATGATGAAATAAAACGGAGATATGATGATACCTGCAGTATATGTGAAAATAATAAAAAAAAACAACAATAATAATAACAGTAATAATAACACATGATATCAAACTAGAGTAAGCTAGTTTTGGTAGACAATGATTCAAATCCACACCGAGTACACAGATATCCGCAGAGCTAATAAAGAGTTCATTACATTTATACGAACACACGGACACTTTCAACTTTAACATAGTGCCTAAAACATTGACAACTGCAGCACTGACACAATTTCCAGTGTCTATAACTTCTCAGCAAAAATAATATCACTTGTAAAATCAAGTCATCATAACACATTCCTGAAAAATATGACATGTTTGATATTCCATACTAATGTTCCGAACGGTTAACTCAAATTTTACAAAGGCCCACGGAAGGTGAGACAGTGAGACAATGTGTCTCTGCAAAACAGCGAGGCAGACAGGAACTGAAACTGTTTCGAAACAACAAGCAGGCTGTGTGTCGAATCTTTTGGACTCAATGCTGTTTCGAAGCATTGTTTCAAAACACACACACACAGTAGCCATCTCTACTATACACATTTTTTCCATTTCGAACCTGTCTGCAAAACTACACACGTTCATAAATGGGCCAGTATGGCAAAACACATTAGTTTCACTTTCTACTTAGCATTCGAACACATAGACTGGTTATACACAGGTTAATAATTAACAAAATATACAAATATATATATATATATATATCTTTCTTACCCTCAGGCAAATATATACACACACACAAGCTGAACTGGCCCTCAAAGAGATCTAGAGCTGCTCTCAGATCAGAAGGCAAAGACTTGGTCGATACTGTCTTTTAGATTCTGTCAGCTAGGTGCAGATTTTCAAATCGAATGGCCCAGATCATATGTCCTCGTTACTATTTATAGAACTGCCCCTGCCCAATCGGAAACACAGTCAAAATTATTTTAGAGACTTGTGACTAATGCGATTCTGAGCTTGTTTGTGTAATCTGACTAATTTTAAATATTTTATATTACAGTTATTATTGGACCGATTTTAATTATCAAAAGTGATAATTAAACGGCCAATTGCTCTCTATCGTTCTATATGGTTTTCCCTTAGATATTTCTTTGCATTTCAGTCTGGGTAATTTTTAAGTAATTAATTTTGGCATTACCCTGATATGAAAATATCACTAAAATCAATTTTTCTAAGTCAATAAAATTTTATTATGAGGGAATCTTTATGCTTATGTGTTAAGCAATATCAGCGTTATAAGTCGGGATATCTCTTCCAGTTTAATTATCTTTAGTTGTTAAGAAATAAAATATCTTCGTTCGGTCAAAAACACAAAATAGGTATCGTCACCAAGTCAAAAAGGTTTCTGTATCCTTACCCAAAAAAGAAGCACTATGATTGGTTGTTAAATTTGTACTATGCTCTTAGATAATTTTGGTTGGGCGGTAAATTTTGACTTGGTTCCTATACAAATTCAAATACACTAGATAAATTTTGGGCGGTAAATTTAACTGGGTTCTTAGACTGCTTCAAATATTATAGTTAGTTTTAGATTCAAATATTATAGTTAGTTTTTGAGCGGGGAAATTTTGAGCGTGTTGTCATACAGATTCAAATTCACTACAGTGAAAGAAGACGGAGGTTATGACAGTTTGGCAATCCTGAACCCATAACAAAAAGGAACCATAAGCTGGAACAGGGGCAGACATGTTTACAAACCTAGGATGCATATTAACCCCAGACGGTGGAACAAGCAAAGACATCAAGAGCAGAATGAATAAAGCGAGAGCAGCATTGGCTAATCTAAACAACATGTGGAAGTCCTCTCAGTTCAGCACAAACACCAAATTAAGATTATGTAAGAGCTATTTACTTTCTGTGCTTCTCTATGATGCGGAATGCTGGAGAGTAAGAAGGAAATGTTGAAATTGTCCTCTTTCCACACATTTTGCCTAAGGAAAATTCTCCGAATCTTTTGGCCGAAAACCATCAGCAACCAAGAACTACTTACTCAGAGTAACCACGAGGACATGCACACAATCATTGCTGGAAGACACTGGAGGTGGGTTGACCACGTCCTCAGAAGTGACCCTGATGCCATCACAAGAACAGCTATGCTAAGAACCCCAGAAGGAAAACGAAAACAGTTTGGTGGAGAACTGTGGAGGCCGAGATGCAAAGAATGAACCAGACCTGGGGCACTGTACGAAGGATGGCCGCCGACCGAACAAAGTGGAAGCAGTTTGTTACTACCCTACAAGACGCCGCCACTAGGCGTGATGCCCACTGACTGCTTTGACAGTTGGTGGCTAAGGATCAAAGAAGAAGAATGAGAGACTATAGGCAGTGTAGATTAAAGATCTTGTCTCCGTATTTCAGGAAAGATGCCAGAATTAGTTTATCTGTCCCTCACTAGGACCGTGGCAGATAAAACAAAAGAAAGAAGAAGAATCTAGGTTCATGTATGCAAATGGTCAATGCAGCTTCGTCTGCTAGGGTAGGATTTCTCAACCTTTTTGTTTGCTCATGGCCCCCTTATGAGCCTGATTTACCTCTGTGACCCACCTCATAGTCGCTGTTAGTTGGAAAAAATGTACTATACCATCTTACTGTGGCCCCCTAGAAATATGACATGGGGCCCATATGGTCCACGTTGAAATCCACTGTGCTAGAGGACGGTTGCGTCACTGGCTAAGTCCAAGGAATGGTTAATGAGCTAGACTTTGCCACGAACAAAGGCCTAGGGCGGTGAGCACAGAGAAGATAATAGAAAAAAACTGGCATTAGTGAAGTCACGGATTACAGTTTAAACTAATAAAATGACCCGGGAGTGGAGGTCGCTCATAAGATTGACACTACAGGGGTCGGAGTGGCTATTAGGTATGGCGTCCGCCTGGAATTTTAGAGGTACGGGGTTCGATTCTCACTATAAGGAATATAATTTGTTTTCCATAACCATTGGTCCTAATGATGTCATACTGCCCCTGGTCTACTGGGTAGTGAGATCGTATGCCTAGCCTTCTCTAATAAAGGCGAAACAAATAGGTCCCGTGTGCGAGTTGCGCGGGTGAAAAATCCCACAGCAGTCGGAAATCGTAAAGAGTAGTCCACAAGGCCGCTGCCCTGGCAAAATATAAAAAAATATAAAAATTGGGAACTTACCCACCACAAAAATATTTATAAAATGTGTGATTCCTATATACACACACTAGGATTCTTGCCAGTGCTACGGAGTTCGTGCAATGTGCTGAGATCCTCCTTGTGTGATCTAAGGGAAGAGGTCGGAGCACTGATGGAGTTGTCCGTGTGCAATGAAGATAGTCCTTAAAACCAAAACCATACCAAAGTTTGACACTGAGAAACCGAGCTTATAAAAATGTAAGAGGTCTACTGAAGAGTGGGTAGTACTTGACTTAGAGACAAGAAGTAGGATCCGACCTACGGGCAAGATTAGACACAATACAATGCAATACAATAGTACAATAAAAAACAATACAATGCAATACAACACAATACAATACGATACTACACAGTATAATGTAATATAATATAATGACATGGGCTACTTTTCAAACGTGATTTAGACGACATCTGAAAACCGAAAAAAAAAAAAAATCTCGGTTTCCGAAACACAGCCTTTGGACAAAAAGGATACGGACCTGTAGTACTACTGGAAGAGGCACAATGAATAAGACTCACAACATTTGCATAACGACCCTGAGCCAATGGTCGTTATGCAGTTCGGTCGTCAAGCTAGTATGGGTTTTACTGATAAGGCCTGCTCCTACAAATCAGTCTTATCCAATCTTAAAATCATAATGAGACGTTAACGGTACTTGTTCGTTACGCGGTCAGTTGTTATGCGGGTGTCATCTGTAATACATGACCTCTCACCATTTTACCAGACCCATGGTCTTTTATATTTGGACATCCATCCTATTATAACCGACGGACCTTGTGTCTAGGTTAAACGGAGCGCGCCTCACTAAAACGAGACAAAACTCTTATCTAACACCACACACAGAACTGTTAAACATTGTTAATTAATACATGATTTTTTAAATTTAATTTTAATTTTTTTTTTGGGTACCTTAGTTTCAGGAATCATTAACTGAGTTTTAATCTGCTTAATTTCATACTATGCTCCTCTGTGACTATTTGTTCTAACTTTCCTGTTCTCCTTTTTATCATAACTGTTACACTTACTTGCACAACCACACCTTTGGTTTCTCTCCCAACTGCACTAGCCATTTTGCAGCGCTTTTTTTAAATTTCTGCAACACGATTTCCAACTCTGTCTTAAACGGATCTTGAGAATCTTCCCAATAAACGGTGTAGAATATATGACTACGAGAAAAGAGGAAACCATAGCAACGGATGTCTGTATTTGGGCAGACTGATTAAATTCACTCAATACTTCCTTTCTTTCTTTTATTTTCCTGTCTTTGAGCGCTGACGACTGAGAATCCAAAAGGAAATTTTATTCTGAAATGAAAACCTTTTTACAGAGAAGCGCATAAAAATGGGGAGCAAATTATAGCCATTATATTACTCAAAACTGGTTATATTTTAAACATTAGACCTCCCCGCCTAACCCTCTCTTTTTCTCCTCATAACACAATACATAATTTCTGTTGTTTCTCATTAGCGTTAAAATGTGAAGCAAATTGCAGCCATTACAGTACTCAAATCTGTACATTTTTATTATTATATCTCCCACCCTCAAGATATTTGTTTTGATTGTGAAATAATTTTACACTGTTATGAGTTAAAATAATGATCGTCTAATGAGAAGTGCTTTATTATTTTATGTGGCAGTTTTTCCCGTAAGTTATTTGGCTGTCATTTAGATTACGAAGTAAACATATGAAACGCGTGTTATGTTTTATTATTACTATAAACTAATTGAAGTCTGACATAGGGGTCATCAACATCTGACGTCACGTAGATTTGGCCATGTTTAAACCCCCACTCTCTCCTCCCCCCATAGTCACATTTCGTCACATACGCTCAGACCCACTATCATGTGACGTCACAAATCTCTTACCCTTCTCCTTTACCCTCATCATTTTGTTGTTTTTGTAATACTGGAAAGAAAGCAGGTGATCGAATGAAAATTAGTTAACTACAGACAAAATAACAAGCCAAATAGCTTTTAATTAATCACACTGTTACAAAGGCAACGTTGCTGGTTAAATGTTGCTAAAATGATCAAACACATCGCTCATTTCGCCTTAATTTATTTTAAAACAATAAAAAATACTTAAACAATTTTAAGGATGTAATAAATAATCTGTTCAATCTCTGGTGAGTTATAATTAGGATATATAGAGTCACTAATTCAAGATAATAATTTTGATTTTTGATATCTGATATGGCATCCTTTCGTCCCTCCAGTCAGTCCAGTTAGAGTACAACAACAAGTGTTCAATTGATTGAATGTGCCAGTGTGTGTCATCCCCAGTACCAAAACGGCAGTCTCTCACACCTGTCATATTGTTCACAAGGTGGGAGGAGGGTGGGAAAGCCCGGGTATCTGGGATGGCACCCAATTCTCTATTTATTTATGTTAAAGTTTCATAAAATAACGTTAAACGAGAGCAAATAACACAACAATTCAAGGGTTTTGAAACTGACGTCCCAAAACGGCAGTCTCTCACACCTGTCATATTGTTCACAAGGTGGGAGGAGGGTGGGAAAGCCCGGGTATCTGGGATGGCACCCAATTCTCTATTTATTTATGTTATAGTTTCATAAAATAACGTTAAACGAGAGCAAATAACACAACAATTCAAGGGTTTTGAAACTGACGTCCCAAAACGGCAGTCTCTCACACCTGTCATATTGTTCACAAGGGGGATGAGGGTGGGAAAGCCCGGGTATATGGGATGGCACCCAATTCTCTATTTATTTATGTTAAAGTTTCATAAAATAACGTTAAACGAGAGCAAATAACACAACAATTCAAGGGTTTTGAAACTGACGTCCCAAAACGGCAGTCTCTCACACCTGTCATATTGTTCACAAGTGGGAGGAGGGTGGGAAAGCCCGGGTATATGGGATGGCACCCAATTCTCTATTTACTTATGTTAAAGTTTCATAAAATAACGTTAAACGAGAGCAAATAACACAACAATTCAAGGGTTTTGAAACTGACGTCCCAAAACGGCAGTCTCTCACACCTGTCATATTGTTCACAAGGTGGGAGGAGGGTGGGAAAGCCCGGGTATCTGGGATGGCACCCAATTCTCTATTTACTTATGTTAAAGTTTCATAAAATAACGTTAAACGAGAGCAAATAACACAACAATTCAAGGGTTTTGAAACTGACGTCCCAAAACGGCAGTCTCTCACACCTGTCATATTGTTCACAAGTGGGAGGAGGGTGGGAAAGCCCGGGTATATGGGATGGCACCCAATTTTAAAGTTTCATAAAATAACGTTAAACGAGAGCAAATAACACAACAATTCAAGGGTTTTGAAACTGACGTCCCAAAACGGCAGTCTCTCACACCTGTCATATTGTTCACAAGGTGGGAGGAGGGTGGGAAAGCCCGGGTATCTGGGATGGCACCCAATTCTCTATTTATTTATGTTAAAGTTTCATAAAATAACGTTAAACGAGAGCAAATAACACAACAATTCAAGGGTTTTGAAACTGACGTCCCAAAACGGCAGTCTCTCACACCTGTCATATTGTTCACAAGTGGGAGGAGGGTGGGAAAGCCCGGGTATATGGGATGGCACCCAATTCTCTATTTACTTATGTTAAAGTTTCATAAAATAACGTTAAACGAGAGCAAATAACACAACAATTCAAGGGTTTTGAAACTGACGTCCCAAAACGGCAGTCTCTCACACCTGTCATATTGTTCACAAGTGGGAGGAGGGTGGGAAAGCCCGGGTATATGGGATGGCACCCAATTCTCTATTTACTTATGTTAAAGTTTCATAAAATAACGTTAAACGAGAGCAAATAACACAACAATTCAAGGGTTTTGAAACTGACGTCCCAAAACGGCAGTCTCTCACACCTGTTATATTGTTCACAAGAGGGAGGAGGGTGGGAAAGCCCGGGTATATGGGATGGCACCCAATTCTCTATTTACTTATATTAAAGTTTCATAAAATAACGTTAAACGAGAGCAAATAACACAACAATTTAAGGGTTTTGAAACTGAAGTCATTACCAATGAATTATTCCTCTTCGTTGTCACTATCTCAAGTAAGATGATCTTCCAGTGAATGAACTAGAAATCCAGTTGCTTCCAGATGAACATCGTTTTTTGGAAGATGTTTATTACATTAAATTGAATGAAGAAAAAAAGTGAAAAGAAATGTATAATTAAAACACAATTTAAATAAAGGTTATAACAATTATCCAATATTTGAGCTGAGATTATAATTGTCACGGGATTGCCTCCTTTGCAGTGATAGTCCAACAAAGGCCCAAAAAAATAAATAGAATATACAATGAGAGTCTTTAAAGGTATCTACCTTCACTCAAGATTACGTTTGGCAGAGTTGTAAATAGAAGGATGGTGCTTCTATTTTAGGGAGTCTTCGTAGGATTTTTGAGAAATCAAGCACAGCACTGAATTAAAGTAGTTGTGAGTTTTGCATCTGCCCTCCCCATGTATGAAGATACAGATATAGTAGCTCATTTCTGAGCCCCCAACTGAATTATTGAGTAAAATATTACTTAAGTAGCTCTGTTGTATTTAAGATTAATGATTCATACGTGTGCACTTCTCTCTGTAATAATAAAATAACTTTGAATTTGTAGATACATATAACAAATTTAATAATCAATTATTGTTTAATCATGAGTAAATAAGTAAGTGATGGTAGTTAATTTACAAAAAATGTGGAGTTTTCTTCAAAGAAAGATGAGTAAGATGGTGGGATGTGTGGTTTTTTAGTTACTTGTAACATGTTGGATGGTTGTATGTCATCAATCAGTTACATATAGGAATCCCCCGCTCAGCACAGTTAATGCGTTCTTGAAAATTCGAGCACTGAATGAAAATTGATTTCTCATAGGAATTGATAGAAATCAAATTACTTCGTTCCTGGTGTCCAGAAAGCTGTATCAAAATTAAGTAAAAAGGGATTTTTTTTTTAAATTGAATAGTTAACATATATTAACAACACACACTTATCAGACATATTGAACACAAACGATGTATTATGTATGCTCTGTACCTACAAAATATATATTTAAAAAATGCTGGACTTTAATCGCTGATATTTACTTCATATGTGGCTACAGTTGTCACAGCAGAGCTGTCTTCGTCTTGAGACAACTGGGTAGCAGAAGGTTTTGTAGATGTTCAAACTTTTTTTAGCCCCTGATGTAGAAAGCACAGCTGTTTGGTCTATGGGGGAAAAGGGGGGGGGGGGAGTAGCATCAGCTCACACTTCAGTCTCACGAAAAATCCATTCTAAGCGTAACTCTTAGTGGAGTTTAAATTGGTAGCGTGCTTAATAAAATAAAAGATCAGAAACTTTCGGTCACTCAAAATTACTTTACCTAAAAAATATAAAAATATTTTAAAGATGAAATAAAGTAACACGGGATCTCGACTCTATATGATTAAGCTAAAAAAACCCATTGAAGTAATTAAAAAAATGGTGTGCTTACCAAGCAAAGAATCACAGTTCACACTATAAGTTATTAGCTTTCAACGGAATAACACTTCGCTAGGCGGCAAAGATCCTCTTAGAGACAAATGGTACTGAGTTTAGAGACATCAGGCTTTAAAAAGCAAGAAAAGTCTAAGATGTGCAGCGGGCGTATTCAGCCCGCTCAAGATGAAACAAAACAGACGTAAGACCAAACGGGAAAGCTTCCCCAGCCGCCTCGAGAGATGGGACAGAGACGTAATATTAGCAACGCTTTTCCCGTTCTACGAGCGACCTGCTTTCGGGATGAAACCCGAGGGCGGCCTAACATAAAAGGGCGGAGGATTTCCCCCGTGTTCACGGGTACTCTGTAACTCAAAGAAAACTGAAATTTGCCGCTCACCAAGAATCGCTAAATAAAAGACCTTTGGCAGAAATGCCGCTATTCCACGGTCAAAGGGGTGGACTTAGCTTGGCCCATGCAAGATTGACGGGACTAACGACAGAATTAGAGCTATTAGAGCTATAAGTCAGAAAAATGGACGTAAACAAGAAATAGAAACCAAACCAGGGCAGTCCACTCAAACCAAAGTGTCAGACATTTCAATCAAATCATCACAATAATGAAACTTCTAAAATCGTGCTTGATAATTGTAGCGAAATCTGTGAGATAATTGCTAAATTCAGTAAGATTTTAATCCTATAATAATAAATAAACCCGCCCTTGGGTGTTCGCCGAAAGTCGTCTCTACGCCAGTAGAACGCTGCCTTTTGTGCAGAGGAAATGCTTATAAATTGATCCCGCCTTGCAAACACCCCTCTTCGCTCAACACGCCGTTCCATACATATCTGCACGCTGTGGGACAAGCCAGAATATATAAACACGCAGACAGTTTTCAATTCTCGCCGAGTAGTGTATTTCTGACGTAACCCAAACAAGTTAGTTTATTTGAATGGAAAAAAATGATAGAGAAGGGGGGGGGGGGGGGGGGGGGGGAGAGAAAGATGGCCGACTTATGGAAAAGTTGTAATTGACGATTAACAGTGACAAAACTGAAAATCTAAACGACGAATAATATAGCCATAAAATCATATATATAGATAGCTTGGTGTCTCCTGAGCAATAATATGTTTTAATATATATGGTAGTCTAAATATTAGCCAAGATATTGAAATAATACTATATGTCTACGAACGCTAAGACGGACAGACTGTTGTTTTTGCTCATTTATCCATTACGTTAGTTGGGGACGCAAGTTTGAAAAAAGAGGCATTAGATTGATTCAAATCCGATTGGTTGGTAGAAGAGTATAGGAAGGAGGGTATTGGTTAGGCAAAAAAGCTAAATATATTTTGAAGACTCACTCCTAGAAGTTTGGAGTTTTGTTTTTTTTAAATTTGAATTGAAAAGCTAGACCTTCGCTGTGATTGGGCCAGGCTAGTAATATTGGCAAAGGCTTGTCGCCAGTTGATACAGAAGTTTTTATAAGCAAGCTGCGTTGAGAACAGCAGTGCTAAGAGTGAAATAAAATAAACCTTGGCAGTCTGGACCGGGGCACAGCTAAACTTATACCTTAATGCTAATGCCAGTCAACGTATGTTTGTGATATTTCTTTGAAGTGTGGTAAGAACGAATTATTAATCTTGTTATTACAACAAAATTTGGTGTATGAGATACTGCTTGATTGGGAAGGCTTTACGACTGAGTACAGAGGTCCCCAGCAGACTTATGCAGGGCCTGTGGTGTTGCACACAAACAGTAAAAATTGACATGAGTTGTATAACTTAAAATGATTTCCACAGTTACCAGTGGGAAGGCTAACCCACAATATTCTATGGGAGAGAATCATTATTGCAGTGTCAGAGGCGTTGTAGCCATTAGGGAAAAGAATAGGAGCACTGGTATGAGTTGTTATCTCAGAGGAAATTGGTTGAAATGGGGTGGTCAGAGAGATCTGACCCTTTTCTTTTATTAAATAATGCCACGTAGTGCTTGTGGAATAATATTGTAGATATGTTGTACAGAATCATAACCTTGTTTCAGGGTTTTTTTGTTCTGGTACTACTTTAGTGCCAGAACCCTGGTGAATTTACTTGAGAGAGAGAGAGAAAGTGAAACTTTGCTGGGCCAAGCGGTCTACTATACTATACTACACCAGGGACTGGGTCAGTCTGGTCATTCGAGTGAACGAAAGGAATTGTCAGCATCATACTACTATCTACATCCAGATAAGTGCCTATGTGTTGGCACTCAAAAGTTTATTCACTGACTTTATTAAAAAGAACATAAAACATTTGATTATCCAATAAATATTCCACAAGAGACTAATATAAAGAGAGGGGATGATGACAACACCCCACCCCCACCATTAGTTACCAGTGTCACTTAGTTTAGAGAAATACCTAAATATAATTAGATTATAATAGTCCTTTGTATGGACAGAAGATCCATTGTGTTATTAATCTTTATGTAAATAAAGCCATAAAATTCATTTTGTTGTTGGTCCTGACTCAGAACATTCTGAATCAGGGCAGAATAAATTGTAATATAGGCTATTACATCATAATCAGCCACAGACGTCTATAAGATATATAATAGAGTGTTAGTTTGTTTGTGGTTGTGGTAGTGACTCAGTCCTATATATATATATATATATATGTGTGTGTGTGTGTGTTAGAATTAAATGTATTTGTAGTAATTTTACTTACACTACAGTACACACTTGCATAACCCTAGACATTATACGTAGCTATCATACATACTAGTCAAGAATAGGTCTGATTGAGGTAATAAGGTGGTAGCAGAAAGGTACTCTGATAACGCAACCCAAAATTTGTTATAATCAGGGACCTTCACAGCTGACCTCATTCAGTACACTAGAAATATTGAATATAACATCTGAAACACCAAAATCCGCCACAATAATCATATAATGAAGAAAACAGAGTAATACTGTACAAGCACTTGACTATGCTTAATGAAGTACATTAACATCACATCGTATTCTTGCTCACGATTTGTACTTCTGTTTATAATAATGACTGTGATGTGTTGATTCTAGATTACTTCGATTAATATTTTTCCTCTGCATCTTCTTTTACCACTTTCCTTCTTCCTTTTTTCACTTCCACTATCTCATCTATTCTTTTTTTTTAATTCTTGTTACTGTTACTTGTATAATTTTTTACACCCTTCGTTCTTCTAATGTGTCCTTTTCCACCTGGGCATAGTCTTTTTGTTTTTTGCCGTCATCTTCATATTTTGATCCAGATAGAGTCCTTCCTTCCTTCCTTCCTGTCTGTCTGTTTGTCTGTCTGTCTGTCTTTAATCAAATCCTCTGATCTTAACGATTAGTTCAGGAGCCAAACACATTAATAATATTTTTTTTAATTCCTTAAATTGGAATTGTAATTCTAAGAATGCCCAGGACGGGGTGTAAAGTTTGGCGTGCCCGCTTTTCGCGTCTTTATACATTTTCTATGATAAATAAACGTGGCACTTTATAAAATTATTTGGCTGATAAATACCACATTTTTCATTTCCCGTATCATTTTGATTTCTTTAAGAAAAGAAATAGTTTATGCAGTGTTTACCATACACTTCTGAAATATGTCATTTTGCTAATGTTAATAAATATACAAACCGCAATACACACAGCTGAATTCACTAAACGACGGCTTATTTAAACCAGTATTTCTTAAACTTTTAGAGGTCTCGCATCCCTTTCTGTAGAATCTTAAGAGACTTCGAACCCCTTTCAAGCATCTTAAGAACAGCATCTTAAAAAAGCGTTGCACCCCTTTACAGCATCTTAAGAAGCCTCTCATCCCTTTACAGCATCTTAATAAGCCGTGCACCCCTTTACAGCATCTTAGGAAGCCTGTCGTACGGATGGTTAATTGTTTTATTTGGCCGTCTGAGTATATAGAGTGGATGTCGACAGATACGCGAGAAGGTATAGAAATATATTTTGTTTCACAGGTGTTAGAATTGAGGGAAAAAAATCTGTCTCTGGAGTGATTAGATAATTTCTTCCAGCCTATCCGTACAACTGTACTTTTAGTGCAAGACAGCTTTTATCTCCCTATCAAGAATAGATAAGTTAATCTACATACACAGCTATGTGACACAAGACACACAAACGTGAAAACTAAGGATAAATGGGTATGAGTCTGACCAACACACAAAGTTAAGTTTCTTTTGTAGTTTATTATCATTAAAACTTGACATCAAAATATCTAAAGGAAAAAGATCAAAGAATCATTTACATGCATATGAAATAAAGCAGAAAAACCGTGCACCCTCCCCAAATAGAGAAAAAAACCCTAAAATTATTTACCCAAAGGTTGAAGGTTAGCACTCTGTTACAGAATGAACAGTAGGGGTACTCTATGAGACCCAGTAAAATAAACAAAATTTTAGACAAATCAGATATATGGATAGTTTTCCCGCAAACAAGAAAATATTCGCACACTTTTGCAAACAGTGGCCACTCTCACACTCTTACCTAATTGCCTGGTATGGCAAGTCCGTAATATCCCTTGGTAACAGTATTACTCCGTGAACATAATTCAATTTACTTAATATTCTGACACCCCAGTTGTCGCAGCTCCAAATTGGCCCCCAGTCCATCCCCCGAAATTAGTTCATGAGGTGAACGCCTAATATGGTTGCTTCTCCTATAAGTGTTATTACAACTTGTTAAAAAAACTGAGAGAGTTCTTGAGGGTCACTCCTTAGCAGGAAAAATACTTTCAGTATTGGGAAAACATCTGGTTGCTAGAACTTTCTTCATAGGCTGATGATGGTTCTTCTATCGGCCAACTTGTCGCTGGTAAATATATATATATATATATATATATATATATATATATATATATATATATATATATATATATATATATATATATATATATATATATATATATATATATATATATATATTTCTGGGTTTGGTAAGTCCAGTTATTAAAAATATTTATTGTCCTCCAATTCTCTCTGGCGTGTGCCCGTTCACGAATGAAACTGGTGATGCACAGCCTAGAAAAGGAGAAAATAAATCCATAAAAGGAACTGGAAACAAAAGAAAAAGACCGCTGGTCGCCCTTATGATCAGGTCTACGAAGAATACAAGAACATTTATATAAAAATATGCTAAACCTATATCTACACACACTGACGGGACAAGACGATCTCTTCTCCACTCCGTCAGTCCTGATTAAATTTAAACGGCACACGGGGGTTCTTTACTCCTATCAGTTAACAAATTCCGCTAGCAGCTGAGTTCAGACGGGTCTGAGTTATGTTTAGCTCGCCCGCCCCTACTCGCCGGCGTCAGCGTACAGTGAAGCTTATTATTTAATCTGTCCATACGCGCTGCCTAAACAATGATCGCCTGTCATTAAATAGCAATTAAATTGTCGGCATCTGTTGGCTTTGCCGTATATGATTAAAATAATAGACACTATAACAAATATGCACAAATGAAATATAACTTTGTATTCTATCCTACACTACCAGTTTACTGTCTATACGGGTGGTGTGAATTAACATTTTAATAGAATATCTGGTAAGAAATCGCTACGCGTTACTTTATTTCACTCGTTTTACTAGCGAGAAAAATCTAAGTGAAGAACAAATGTTAAAAGCTAGCTATTAGCACTTCCTAAAATCCTCCACGAAAAACTAGTAGCACTTTAGGACTGCGCTCTTTTTTATCAGAAAATTATATAGAAATGAAAATATATATCCACGAAATATATAGTAACAAATCCACACAAGGAAATATATATGGTTTATATATTATATATACTGCGCTTATAGATATTCAAAATTATATATATATACTGACATACTGATGATGGGGTTATAGATAAATAATATATATATATATATATATATATATATATATATATATATATATATATATATCATTAGGATTCTCTGATCTCTGAATGCGTTAATTTCGCGTTCCGGTGTTATCCAGAATTTCAGAAGCCAAGCGTATCAAGAGAGAGGCTTTACGGTCGGTCTTCGTCGAGGTTTCAACCGTCATCAAAAGACTTACTGTTCCCTAACGGGTTTTCTCTGTACGAATACCCGCTTCTGAAGATCAAAGAGCCCAGGGGTTTTTTAACTCCCCAGAGTACGAACTTTAAAGGGTCTGTGTTTTTGTCTTCCCCACGTGCCAGCCTGTCTGAGAACTATTATGATTGACAGATGCTCGCGTGAGAGCGAGGTAAACACAGCCTGATTTGCTTTCCTGTTATGACTGACAGGTCACGCAGTTTGTAAACATTGCGTTAGCTCGTGTTGAAACAAAGAGGCGGGACAAGAGAGTAAGCAGCAGAAATAGACAGTGGGTATAGATACATGGTTTCTAGCTAGCAAATCAGAGTGCAGCTATTAGGTGGCACTAAACTGTTGGATTACTGTAAAATCTTTTTTCATTACACGTCACAAAGCCTCACACCCCTTTACAGCATCTTAATAAGCCTTGCACCCTTTACAGCAACTTAAGAAGTCTCACACCCCTTTACATCATCTTAATAATCCTTGCACCCCTTTACAGCATCTTAAGAAGCCTCACACCCCTTTGCAGCATCTTAAGAAGCCTCACACCCCTTGACAGCATCTTACGAACATCCAGAAATGCTAACAGAGAATGCATTGTGATTGATAAATACAGTTTTGCACAAATGTGTATTATATAGTGTAAATGATGTTCGTGGTCTAAAATATCTGACATGTCTCGCACCACCGGAAGGTGAGTCTCGCACCCATAAGGGGTGCGCGCACCGCTGGTTAAAAAGCACTGATTTAAACTATATGACATTTTCTGTTCTCCGTAATTTAGATTAGAAGAGAAAGAAAACATATGTTTTGTGTTTTGGTCAAGTCAAACACTTGCATTGTGATTGATAAATACAATTTGGAACTCCAACAAAACATGTGTACTGTAACTGCCCGATTTAACAATGTTACCATGTATAGACAGAGAAACGGAAAAAAATAAAGATGTCAAAACACCAAGGCAGTGACTTACCAAATCTCACCACTACTCATCTGAATGTCAGTATGGAAACTAAACGGCAGCTGATAAATAGAATATTCTTACTAACTCTTTGCTATCAGTGTCAGACTAGGTACCGAACCAAAGGCATAGGAGAAGAAAATCATATCACGTAAGATGCGGTGCTTAAGAAAGTAAGTTTCGATCCAGGAGAGACAGAATGAGAAATTATAACATCAGAAATTATGTAGGAACTACATTCTGCATCAAGTGAGCATAGAAATAGAATAATTAGTGGTTTTGCCATCTCATGGGTATTGAGCCCGATAAATTACCACTTCACGCCTACAGTAGTAGAAGAAGATATTTCAGAGCACACGGAAGAACAAGGGGCAGATAGACAGCATCATAGAAATCCTACAACAACAAGAACTCACAGCAACCAGTGCATGATAGGAAACTCTTTACAGAGCGATACAACAGGAGGCAATCTGATCATCAGAAGTGGTCCCCCCATCGGACAAGTGTTTCGGCCCAGTATACTCCTTTACACTCTAAGGGGGGCGGGCCCACTTGGGTCATGACTCCCAAGTGTTTCAGCCTCCTGTTGTCTTGTATCGAAAATGAACCCATTTCACTTTGGTAGCAACTGTAAAATCCACAACGCCAGCCGTGGAGGCAATTGTGAAAGTAACAAAGAGAAGACAAATGACTCCGTTCGTTCCGTCGCACACAACTAGGGACAGACACGGACACACCTGCGCGAAGCCGACGAGGCTAGCCACTGCGCGCTAGCAACTGAAATTCTGTGCCTAACACCTCTTATAATATACACCGCTTGTTGCTCGTCAGTCACAACCTTTTCATCAGTGCAATGAAAAACTCAACGTACTGTGGACTTAGAAAAATTCCTGGTGTTTTCTGTACCGCAGAGTTTACTGTCACGCTTTCCATAGCCCATTGCAGTTGTTCCACAGCCAGCACGATGCCTTTTCGGCAGTTTCACTAAGCCTCTTCAGTGCCCTTGTTCTCGACTGTCCCCTCAGCCCCAACAGTTTCAATAAATCATACACTGATGCAGCCACGAGCCCTCTTGCGCCCACCTCAACAGCCATGACCCTTGCAGTGAACCCATCGTGTCTCAGATCCGTGGCCAGATCATTATACTTGGCCGCTTTGAACGAATGTTGCTCGTCCAATCTGGATTCAAATGGCACGGTCAGTTCAATCAGTATAACCTGAAGCGATGCTGAAGAAAGAAGCACTATATCCGGCCGTCTCCGCGATTTTCTGATACACTCTGGATATGCCCCTCGTCCAGGTAGGTCTACCGCCATCTCCCAGTCGTTTGCACAGTCAAGAAGAGATGGTAAACTGCTACCTGGTTTACTCGGTTTGCGGTGTGCTGACTTTCCTGCCCTCAGAAAGTATGTATTTGTGGTGCTCAGCCTGGCTTTGCTATTCGCCTTCATCCTTGCCAGGTCTATTGTCGCAGCAAGCTCATTTAGCACTTGGTTGTGGCGCCAAGTGTATCGCCCTTGCCCTAATGACACCTTACACGCTGAGAGTACGTGTTCAAGTGTCTGCCTCCCCTGGCACAGGGGGCACTGCTCATCATCCGACTTTCCCCCATCTCACAAGGTTTGTGGCCGACGGCAGCAGGTCATACATTGATCTAACAACGAAGCTGAGCCTAAGAGATGCCATATGCCATATATCATTCCACGTCAAGGACCATTGCAGGGCTCTTTCCCATGTAGTCCATTGGCCTTGTTGGGCCTGCTGCACTGCTTTTTGCAACCTCTTATCATTCTCAGCTCCTCGTATCTCCTAAACTACCATGTCTCTGCGCTCCGTGCTTGATGCCTTGGACCACCAGCGGATGTCTCCGTGACCAAATCCCCATCTATTCGTTTGTGTGTATCCGATTATCTCCCTCAGTTTGAGCGACTCTAGGGCAGCATCAACAGCTTCTTCCACTCTCCACTTCCTTCCCGTTTTCAGTGTGGGCTGAATGGACTTAACTCACGTCATCTGCTGACTCGCGTAGCATCATTGCAAGCCTTGCCTTTCAAACTTTGTACTCTTCAACAACTGACTTGAAAGGAAGCAGAAGTTTTGACTTTGTGCAGTACAATGCTACATCTGACAGACCTGGTGGTACCCCTAGCCATTTCCTCATGAACTTGTTGACCTTCTGCTCTATAGCTTCCACTGTACTTGTGCTTATTTCATATATAAGCAGCGGCCACAGCAACTTAGGTATCAACATGAACTGGAGGCACCACAGTTTGAATTTTCCCAGGAGTCTGCTTTGGTCTATGATCTGTAGCCCTCTGCCTGCCATTTCTATTGTCTGTTGCACTGCCTTCGAGTCTTTTAATGAGGCATCGTACACCCTGCCAAGACTTTTAACAGGTTCCTCAATGACAGTAGGGATTCTCTGGTTGGAAACCATGAAGATGCCCTCTGCTATCTTCCCTTTCCTGACTGATAGGCTTCTCGACTTCTTGGGTTTGAAGCTCATTCTGCACCAGCTGACTAGTTCATCCAGGCGTGCTAACATACTCCGGGCTTGATGTTCATCTGATGTCAGAATTGTTGTGCCATCCATGAATGCTTTGAGCGGTGGCATGTGACACATTCCACCGAGCTTTGGACCTATAGCGATTCCTTCAGCCGCATTGAGGATTACCTGCATGGCCATCACGAATAGTATCGGAAAGATGGTACATCCCATCGCAATAATTCCAACTTCTAGGCCAATCCACTTCGTTGTGTACTCTCTGGTTGAAAATCTGACAGAAACCCTGCGAAATACAGTTTCAGCATTGCTGCAATCTCTTGTGGAACATGATACATTTCTAGGACCTGCCACAACATCTGGTGTGGAACGGATCCATAAGCATTTGCTAGATCCAATCAGATTACATGGAGGTTTGTTCTGTCAGACTTTGCCTTTTGGATTGCTTCCCAGATCATTGTGGCATGCTCCAGACATCCTGGTGTACCTGGGATACCTCCTTTTTGAATGGTAGTGTCAATGTACCCATTTGCCAGGAGGTATGTAGTGAGCTTTTTCCCCATCACTGAGAAGAATATCTTCCCTTCCACATTAAGTAGTGAGAGACAACCAGTGCAACCACTAGGGTCGAGAACGCATGCTTCCGCTCCCCACTACGCGTTACGGCATGAATGGATCTACAACATAAAAGATAGTAAGTACCATTTATAGCAGTGTTTCCAAAAGTGTGGTAAGTGAACCCATGTAACGGGGTTCTAGGGGTACACTGCGTAATTCTGTAATTTCATTTCATCATGCGCTGGGTCCTGTCAGAATGTTTGTTGATTTTTATTAGTTCTGGTGTATTTTTTTAGTTAACAGTATATATACGAGGGGCGTTCAGAAAGTAATGCACCACATCGTTTTTCTCAGGAGCTGTTTATTCAAAAAGCATGAAATTTATGCACAATATACATGGATATGTCATGTAAACATCGGTATTATTCAACATAATCCCCATCAACTTGTACGGCTTTATGCCAGCGCGAAACAAGTGCATGTATTCCCAGCCCGTACCAGATTTTGTCTTGATCATGTAGCCATTTCTTCGCTGCATGAATCACCCCTTCATCATCTTCAAACCTTGTCCCACGGAGTGCATCTTTAAGTGGACCAAATAGATGAAAATCAGAGGGTGCCAAATCGGGACTATAGGGTGGATGGGGTAGTACAGTCCAACCCAATTTGGTGATTGCTTCCCGTGTTGCCAGGCTTGTGTGAGGTCGCGCATTGTCGTGAAGGAGAAGCAGGTCTGCTGGATTCTTGTGCGGCCGAACTCTGCGAAAACGTTGATTGAGTTTTTTCAATGTCTTAATGTAAGCTTTCGAATTGATTGTCTCTCCTCTTGGCATAACGTCCACGAGAATCACACTGTCAATGTCCCAAAAGACAGTGATCATGACCTTTCCAGCTGAAGGAATTGTCGTGAATTTCTTTCTTCTTGGTGATTGCGGATGATGCCACTCCATTGACTGTCTTTTTGTCTCAGGTTCAAAATGATGTGCCCAGGTTTCGTCAATTGTAACGATCTTAGCCAAAAAGTTCTCTCCATCAGCATTGAAACTCTCCAACAATTCAGAAGAAATTGCTTTCCTTTGCAATTGGTGGTCATTTGTGAGACTTCGAGGAACCCATCTTGCGCAAACCTTAGAAAATCCGAGAGTTTTTATAACTTCATTTGCACTACCAATGCTGACTGACAGCTGTAAGGCCAATTGTTGAGTAGTGATTCGCCTATCAGTAAGAATACTGCCCTCAGCGCATTTCAACATTTCTGCGTTGATAGCTGTGGCAGGACGTCCACAGCGCGGCCGATCAGGCAGCTCCGTATCTCCACTTCCTGATTCTTTGATTCTCTGAACCCAGCGACTGACTGTACTCCTGTCGACTGCAAAACTTCCATACACATCACATAGACGCTTGTGAGTGTTCACAACAGTTTCCTTCTTTACAACGAGAAATTCTATCACAATTCGCTGTTTATAATGCAAGTTGCTAACACGCTCCATTTCAACTGCTTGGTGCAGCCGTATTATTTGGCCGGTTGCGGTGCAATTTTGTGCACACAATTGGCACATGCCATATTTGAAGTGTGCAAAATTTCATGCTTCTATCTTCATTATTAGCTGAGAAAAACGATGTGGTGCATTACTTTCTGAACGCCCCTCGTATATATATATATATATATATATATATATATATATATATATATATATATATATATATATATATACACACACACACAACCACACGACTTTACTGGCATAAGGGGTACACGAATATTGTAAGCTTGGGAAACACTGATTTATAGCAATACCTAAGCTTACTTCTTTTAGCTGCGGATCACGTGGTTGTCACCTATTTTCTTCTGTTTATTTGTTTTCACATATGTGTGTCTGTGTGTGTGTCTGTCTGTCTGTCTTGAATATTTGTGTGAAAGAGAAATGGTGTTTGGCGGAGGAAAAGGATGACAATTGAATTTGAAGTATTAGGACTTTGTATTTTAATTTGGAGCTGAGAATCGAGAATAATAAAGGGTAACACAGAAATAAAATTAACGCTTGTTGGTATGCGAAGGAAGACGGGGGGGAAGAAGGGGGGGGGGGGGGGGAATGGAAATATAATAGCAACAGATGGCTGGGTGGCAGACTGCTGAAGATGAATGGATAGTTAGCACGCACTCACATATATATTTATACTGAGATCAGAACAGTGCAAAAAGTTCGAATTTGTGTTCTTTGTGCGTTTTTTTTTTTTTTTTTTTGGTAGGTTAGACATAACACGTCTCCAACTGTTCCGCAACAGAGAAGAGCTACAAGCAACAACAACAGAAAATTATATATATATATTGTCTTTATACCCTTTATCCTAAGAAAAATTCACCGAATCTTTTGGCCGAATACCATCACCAACCAAGATCTGCTTACTCGGAGCAAGCAAGAGGACATGCACACCATCATAGCTGGCAGACGCTGGAGCTGGGTTGGCCATGTCCTCAGAAGAGACCCCGATGCCATCACAAGAACAGCTATGCTTTGGACCCCTGAAGGAAAACGAAAGAGAGGCCGACCAAAAACAACCTGGCGGAGGACTGTGGAGGCTGAGATGCAAAGAATGAACCAGAGTTGGGGCACTGTACGAAGGATGGCCGCCGACCGAGCAAAGTGGAATCAATTTGTTGTTGCCCTACAAGACGCCACTAGGCGTGATGGCCACTGACTGCTTTGACGGTCGGCGGCTAAGGTTCAAAGAAGAAGAAGAATACCCTTTAAACCTTTAATGTTTTATACACACACACATATATATATATATAATAAGATGAAGACGAGAAGAAAGGAGAATATGAGGAATATAAAATTACAGAAAAGAAGGCTTACTTTAGTTGCCATTTTAAACATCTTAAAACGTCACGGACAAGCCACTACAGACAGTAACTATTTTCACAGACTCCCTTTCTTTAGTACAAGCACTCAACAAAATAAATGAATACTCGTCTAGTTCATTGTAGAAGAAGTACTACACATAAGGATACCAGCCCATGTTTACGTAACAGGAAATGAATTAGTAGATAAGGAAGTCAACCAGAAACGAAGTAGCTATAACAAAGTAAACGTCGGTTTGAGAAGATTAGAAATGAGAAGTTTAATCTCAAAACCATGAGTTGTGAATGGACAAAAGTGTAGAACTCGAGGAGGAACGAACTTTATTTGCAAAGGGCTGAGAATTAGGCGCACAGCCCCATCTAACATTCTGCCAATGCCTTCTCTCATCCTTTTGAAAGGAATACGTGCTTATCCTGAATTAAAGAATACGGTTAACAAAAGATTGCCACGTCTTAAACTAGGAACACGATACTTTGAGATCGAAGAACCCTCTTTCGAAGGAAAATTAAAATCGTAAAACAAGTTGTATTAGATTGCAGGGAACATGAACAATGTAGATGCTTTGCATACATTCTAGCGTTTTTTCACTGGTTAATTCGATCAGTTCCACATTCGCGATCCTCACGTACCAGTTCTTTGTAAGAGCTTATTCATGAAAGCTGGAAATGTTTTGCTGCCTTTTATACACACTAAAATATGTGTGTAATAGATGCAAAACTGAAAATGTTAAATAGGTTGAGGACGTTCAGGTACCTTTGCATATTTATACCAGAGGAGGGACTAGAAAACACCAACACAGTAAAAAACATGTCTCTAGCAAGTAATAATGAATAAGATCCTAAGTAGGTAGAGCCAGTATAACTGTATGAATGTGAATGTTAGACAGTGAATAGATATAATAAACAATTAGAAAAATCAGTAGTAGCAACAGAAATGTGGACCTGAAGATATATATATATATATATACATACATACATACATACATACACACACACACACACACACACACACACACACACACACACACACACGCGCGCGAGGGGCTTCAAATGTAAACCTTAAATTTGCGAAATAAATTCGAAACACCATGCCATTGTCATGTAAGTTGGCAGTATTGTTGCTAAGGACGTCAAGGGTGTCCTGCAGGTGGCATCACGGAGCAGACGAACCACATGGCGTCACAGTAGGAGTTTAAAGATGGCCACCCCACTAGTGACATGCACCAAAGAGGAGCAGCGTTCTGTTATCCGTTTTTTTTTTACCTAATAGAAATTCATCGGCTACGAATGAAGGTCTAGCACGTGATGCATGCCAGTCACTCCAGCAAGTGTGCGAGTGTGGAAGGAATTCCGATACAGCGTGAGTTCTGTGACAGACTTTGTTCTCGACCGAGTCAGGCACAAACCTAGTAGTGACCCCAGAGAGTCAATTGCAAGCAGTTGAAAACGCAACAGGTGATGGAAAAATCGCCCGAGTGTGACTGTGAATGAAATACCCGCACTTCTGGACAATCAGTCAAGGTTCAGCACACGTCACACATCCATGATGTCTCCCAGGGTTCCACAAAGTCCCTCTGCAAGGTGGGTGGCCACTGCAGCACCTACTCCAGAATTGAAACAACGACGTGTTCTGATGCCTGTCAAAAAAAAGATCTTTTGCGGCATGCTTTGAAGCAGAAGGTGATGGTTTCCTAGCGAGAATTGTTACTGGAGATGAAACCTGGGTTCACTACTACCAGCCGGAACCCAAGAGAGCGAGCAAGGAATGGCGCCATACCTCCTCACCGAAACCGAAGAAGCTCCGCACGCAGCCATCTGGAGGGAAGGTTATGCTGACTCTCTTTTGAGATGAACGAGGCGTTATTTTAGAGCACTACATGCCCAGGGGGAACAGTGTCACCAGTGCCACATATACAGATCTTCTCAGGAATCATCTTCGATCCGCAATCAAATCAAAACGACGTGGACTTCTGAGTACAGGTGTCTTGTTGCAACATGACAATGCTCGGCCCCAAACTGCCCGTGCAACGGTTGCAACCATCGAGGACCTACACTTTGAGTGTCTTCCACATCCGCCAACTCGCCAAACCTAGCCCTCGGTGATTACCACGTCTTTGGACCACTCAAAGAGACGATGGGAGGAAAGACTTCCAGGTCCGATGAACAGGCGCAGCAGGTGGTGCATGAGTGGTGTCGTGAGTTGGTCTGCTTTCACAACACGTCCTTCTGTGTAATTCTGATCAAACAGCGCGCCATACATTGGAAATACTATAAGATATCCCGACCAATGAAATCGCACCATCAGGCCGTGTTTACAGAAACATTAGGCAGTCCAGAATGGAGTCCGAATGTGTGCAAATCACCTGAGAAGGGAATTTAAATACAACCTCAGGAGAGAAGTACCACTTCAATAGAGAGCTCACCTCTCGCAGAGTGAGCTGACTCAGCTGAGGTGCGAGAAGATGACTCTCTGTCACGTGCGGTGCAAGAAGAGGGTTTCTATGTGCGCATCAGTATGCTACTGTGCTCAGAGGAGTATTTCGCTTTAGGCAGTCTAGCGAGCATCGAAAGCACGATAGAGTAGTGGTGTGTCCGCATTATAGTCTGTGCTCGGTGTTTAGGAGAGTGTACTGTGCATAGTGATGATCAGAAGGATAGTGTGTATCACTTAGCGCTCAGAGTGTGAGAGAAATGAGAAGTCCAAGATAGGAAGTTAATGACTAGTGTGTCGGTCATGTGCTCGCGACACCTATGGCATGATTATTTAGAACCTGTGTTTTAAGCCTTAGATGATTAAAAATCGCTCCAGCGTAATATTAATCTGAGGAGTGTGTGTCGCTTGTAAATCTTAGTTTTTCTTATGAGAGAGAGGTGAGACAGCGCGACTAGTGTGTCATCAGAGTGCTGCATGTATACTCATCAGGGGTACGTATGTAAATGGATATTCAAAGTGGATGAAAGGGTTCTTTTTCATGCTTCAATGGCACGATGACATGGAACATTAAGGTCTTGAAGGCCTGACCATGAAAGGGAGTCTCAGGAGGAAGGAGTCAAAAAGAGTATTATTTACTCCCTACCTTTCCCACTCCCCACTACTCAGATAAACTCTCTTTCCACATTTACCTCAACATACCCATATTATAACCGCCTCTCACATCACTTCAGCCGGCACTTTGACCCAATGATAGATTTTTTCTTTTCCTCGCTTCTAATATCTCCCCCCCCATCCCTGCCTCCTGCCCCCCCCCTACCCCCCCCCCCGCATCCACATCTCGCAGCTAACCGGTCCCTCACTCCAGCCAAGCCTTACTGCTTTAGAGTATTGTCTATTCAAATGGGTGGTACCCTGACCCTCGTTATCCAGGCTTTTGATTCAAATTGGCTAAGCCTAAATATTCTGTCTCCACCTAGGAAAGGACATAGCCCATAGCAGTACTTTTGTCTACCCAGCCAGAGGCCAATGATTTCTTGTCCTTCGCCTCTGCTGCTACAACTTAGCCTAGTTTGACAATATAATTGAGCAATGCATTGTTGTGTACTTCCTAGGACTTGTTTCAAATTGTACAATTTGGGACAAGTTGGCCAGCAAGTTTGGTCTACCGCAGAGCTCGTGGTCAGCTCATTCAAATGATTAGGTATGAAGGATGTAATGCTTCTTCCTCTGCCTTTTCAGTTGCATGTCCACGTTCTATATACAAATTTGCTACTACATTAGTGACCTTGTAATTGTTTCAGGGAAATAAAAAACACCTACAGATGGACCTATTTGTCAGTGTGCACCACCACAAGGGTATGGTGCTCGATCCACTTGAAGCTTGATTATAGTTGATGAGTTTTTCCTCCCGAATTTAATCCAAGTGCATGCAACATACGGACCGGTCTACCATATCGATTTTTTCTTGTTGTGGGTTTCTCTTGTTTCACTTTCACTACTTAAACTATTACTCTCTGATGAGGAGATCTTCTCCCTGCTATCTTCTTCCTCCGTTTGTTTAAGTGTCCAAAAAGAACTTTGAGGGGATTGTCGGACTTATCCTGGGTAATAAGACATCCTTTTTGCCACTCTCCGGAATTAGTGGCATAGGTAAAACAGTTAAGTGAAGCATTTGTCCGTGAAATTGGGGGCTTCCCATCATTTGGTCACTTTATCAAAGTTTATAGTCAATCACGCTTTTTATTTTTACTTGAGCCGTTAATTTTGCCTCGGCTGGGGGCCGCCCGTCATGATCCTATAGGTGCCATTGAGGCCATGGTAGTCTCCTACCATTGCCGTAGGAGATGCTTTCCCTCATGTGCTATGCTACACCCTTCTCCTACAATAAATTTTCTAAAATGAGTCCCATCTTGCTAGCTTGGGCCTGTCAGAGATTTGACAATATTTGTAGGAGCCACCTTTTGTAGGATGATATGAGGTACCTATGTCTTGATCATGAAGAGATTCGCCCCATATGGAATCATGGATTCACATTAGGGGTGCTCCTTATTAATCTAAGTCCTGTATCTTTTTGGAAAATCATTGACCAGGATCGAAAAATGGCAAAATTAGTGTAGAACCAGGGATACTGTCGTGACCTTTGGATCAATAGTCTCCAGTCTTTACTTAGTTATACCATCAACTTGTTTTTTATGTAGAAAAACATCTCTACGTAGGCATGTGAATATGTTGTAAAATTGATCAAAAGAGTTGAACAATTTACAGGATAAACAAGAGCTTCAGTGTTTTATCCACAGCTGTGCCTTCCTCTCATGTCTACTTCATGGGAGAGGTATCCAACATAATTCATTCCTCCTGTCTTAGAGGAATCACAGACTGTTTGCTATGAGGGTTGCCATATATACACAGGTTTCTATTTCTGAAAGAACATGTGTCTACATCGTGTAATAACGATATGATATATGACAATTCCTTGAACTATGCAGGATAAAGTGTGTGCACGCTTACACCAGGGCCTTTTTCCGCTGTGTATCTCGTTGGAACACATTGGTGAAAGTATTTTACTGTTCATATAATCAGAATAGCTTAAACGCGTCGTTGATAAATTGCGGTCACAGAATTGTCTGCAAAAAGTTGGTCAGTTCCAAAAAATTTTTTTGGAGACCAATATGGTGACAGTAGATTGTTAGATTCTGGGTATCACCATTGTTGACCGTTCCGAACATCTCACAAACATTGTGCGCAGCATGCAATGCGAATATGTCCCAGAATTGGGTGTCTTTCCTTTACTTTTGATCCCTCCCAAGACACGCTGAGACTTCTAAGACCAATCATTAATTAGAAGTTCTGTGGTAGCCCTAAAAGTTGAATCCACTGTTTATGGGCGCAGATATCTGCAGGAGAAATAGTGTTTATTACCTATCGGTTAACCTTGACTGTTTCCTCCTCCCACATGCATTGAGAGGGGGGGCGGACGGCCATTAAGGATTCGCTTTCATAGCTTTATGGGGTGTCGCGCTTCTAGATCCATTGACCGAGAGCGGCTCAGGGGCGGTCACCCCTGGCCACGTGTTAGTTATCCGCTTGGTTTTACGTTAGCATGCGCTCTGTGCACTGGTTTTGG
This sequence comes from Oreohelix idahoensis, assembly GCA_024509875.1. Classification (NCBI taxonomy): domain Eukaryota; kingdom Metazoa; phylum Mollusca; class Gastropoda; order Stylommatophora; family Oreohelicidae; genus Oreohelix; species Oreohelix idahoensis. The sequence continues at coordinate 7,071 of JAMPIV010010808.1, read as the reverse complement.
TGCCCGTTATTTGGGGATACATCTTTGAGTTGCTCCCAAACGCCTACATTGGGTTCTAAATGGTACAGTACTATAATGGTACTGGTTCCACACTGTGGCCGCTTCCTCATTATACCTGTATACTAACTGTGCGTTTTTGATCTACCTCTACCCGACGGGATAGAGTCCGTAGCGGCACCGACACTTTGGTCCGGCGAGGGAGACGAGGTTGCGGAGCGCCATTTCTTCAAGGCGTGTTAGGGGGCGGTGAAAGCGGGAGAATGGGGGCTAAGCCGTCACTGGTCGGCGAGAGCTACCGTGACATGAAGGAACAGTCTTCGGGGGGGCCCGCTGTGTATTCGGTGTCTGCTGGATCTGCGGCTGTACCACCAGGTTTCACCTTATAGTGATGCGGATGTAGCCAATTGTACAGAATTTTCCGGTAGTACAATATCCTTCTGCCTCATTTATGCACAAAAAACATTCATTCGATATGCGGCACCCACACGATACAGTCCTCTGATGATAACTTTAAAGGCTCCCACCCTCCCTCTTCTCTCTTAACCATACGTGTGTACGCACCACATCCCCCCCCCCCCCCCCCCCCCCCCCCCAAACCCCTCTCCCAGTTCGTACCTATTTATATAGTCTCATATCATCGTTTTCTCAACAGAAGATGTCATAACCTCGAGTGAAAATTCATACAGCTGAGGTTTGGGCTCTCTTGGAGGTAACCGGATTAGATCAGAGGCCAAAGGGACTGGCACCATTTTCAGAGGGTTAACGGCATGGCTGCATGAAACCTCAAATACCCTTAGTCGATAATTACATTCATCGCTGTCCCTTTGTAATATTTTCTCCTCCTTTTCTGCTTCCCTTGTATTTCTCCAGACCTGCAAGAGCTAATTTCCTCTCTTCTGCAGCTAATCTTTTGTCTTACTCGCTTTCCTGCTTCCAATTTCTTAGCCTCCTCTTTGTACAGCCTCAATCTGCAATCTGTTGCCTCAGCACACCTCAGTCTTTCCACAATAAAGAAATGTAAACTCTTTAATATCCCTTTCTGAGCCTATCTTCTGGCTATCCTTGCTTCGCTTCTTTTATTCTCTGTTTTTCTAAGTCTTGTCATAAGCTTTCTTCAGCGTTCGCAACATAAATGTGTCACTAGTTCCCGTTGTGACATCCTAAACGATGGCAACCATAACTTGCCCAATTCTAATCCTTAACTCTTTTGCAATTTAAGTTGACTGAACCGCATTCTCCGCGACACTCCGACCAGATCCGAAAATATTATGGCCTTCTCCAGATGTGTGGCCTCCATTATCAGAAACTCTTTCTTTTCAATTGTTTCATTTTTTTGCCATTAGGTAAATTTTTATAAATTTTAATCTAAAAAACTCACCACAGCATAATAGGCAGAATTCAATTTCTACAACTAATATTTCTATATGTGTCAACACAGGCACCGAGTCAGGTTGGAGCATCAACATGTAATGTTAATTACACCCTAAGGATACCTCTTTAATTCTTTTTTTCAATTGATTATACCTGGCATGTGATGATTCGATTAGTTTGAAAAATAGGGTGTTTTACTTTATTTTCCCAAGAGGTCTTTTCGTGAAATTACCCCAATATTTTTTATAATAGTTAAAAGAATTCAAAAAATCCCGAAGGGCGTTCGAAAGCCCACCCCGAAGATTATATTTGGTGAAGTTGGGATGTTAATTAAGAATTACTTGCGACAGGGATACTTAGGTGTACATGACTAAGAGGTAGATCAGCTGTTCCCCCCCCGCACCCCACCCCCCCCCCCCCCCCCCACCCCACCCCCCCCCCCCCCCCCCCCCCCCCCCCCCCCCCCCCCCCCCCCCCCCCCCCGGCCCCCCACCCGCAACCCCCCCCCCTACCCCCCCCCCCCCTCCCCCCCACCCTCCCCCCCCCTCCCCATCATCTCCCCCCCCCCCCCCCCCCCAGTATGAGTAGCGCGTTATTATAGAATAACCTCATACTTGCGTACCACATATCTATATAATCTGCATTCATGAGATAATTCTGGAATTAGTTGTGATCGCTATACGAGTTAAATGTGTCCCTAGGTGTATTAGTCGTATGGTTAAGTTGTACAAGGGAGTCAACAACGAAACGTAGACAGGATAATACAAGTTTAGGGGGGGGGTAGAGGGGGGTACCACGTACTCTAACAAACACTGTGACACCTTCACAATCCATATAACAACTCCTAACATATGCGTAATACTATAATGGAAAATAAAATCACTTACAAACGAGTCCAATATATTCTTGCAGATAACATGCTTTCTCGGTGTCAAAATAGTATAACACATATGTATTCATTACTGGGCTATGAATGAACTATTGTGTCCTGATTCAACTTAAATGGGAAACCAGGAATCATCAATCAATTGAAAATTACTAGAAGTTTTGTACAGAATGTATTTAATATGAGATATCTGTATAGTGACATACTATATTATGACATAATATGTTCTATGGGTTGTGTCAGTTGTGTAGTAGTAGAAACCATGTGAATGGTATTACTCGGTTTTTGTTTTGTTTTGTTTGTTTTTTTGCTACTCTACAGCTCTGTTGGTTATTTAGTCAATCAATGCTACTTCTGATTGTATGTCGTGTTCTTTTAGGGACCGGTAATTTTGGAAGATGTTCAGATGTTACCTGAATTTTAAAAGACAAAGTAAATTCCCCTACCTGAATCAGTATTTTTTATAAAGTGATTTCAAGATTTGAAGGCAACATTTTGCGGCGGGAAGACATTATGATGAGCTGCGAGTGGCCAACTCTATGCTTATCTTGAGGTGATGGCCGCGCAGGAAGGGAATCCTCTGCTGAATGTTCTCTCCTCTGGGCAGGTGACACCACACTGTGCGTAAAAGGACAAGGAGTATGCTCGCGTCCGACTCTGGATTCTAGCTCAATTCTTCTGACCAGATGCTGCTCAGTAACCATCAAGACCCACTGTCCCTGAATATCGATAGAAGATATCTGTACCTTTATATACTTCATAGACCCTGCTATAATTTATGCAAAATTATATAGATATTCTCTTGTGCTACACGCGATTCACATAAATACAGTGCTTAACAAAACAATTGTACGCACACTCATTAGCTCGCGTTAGGCCAACAGTCAGCTTTCATTTGAAATACTTTATTCCGAGTATTACCCGTTCTTAATCGCGTTACTACGCCTCTGCACTTCCAGCTATTATTTCTTATACAGATGTCATGTCTATCCAGGGTTTTGAACAGTGGCCCATGTGTATCTTGCTCCTTTTTGTGGCCATTCCATGCCGTTGAGTTAGCTTCCATCGTACCGCGTCACATCATTCGTTCCAGAGACGCATTTGAGAGAAGCATTTTAGCAGCTTCGATCTGTGCCTTGACGATACTCTGTCAATAGTTAGGGCAGTGATAGATATCCCTACAATCGACCAGATATATTACTATAAAGCGTCCCCCCACCCCCCCCCCCACTATTTAGAATCAACTAAATCTACAACCCCCCCCCACATGACGCAGAATTCATATTTTCCAGAAATCTAAAACATTGATACTATTATTAGGGTTCTAAGCTCTCTTGTGACTCACTAATTCTCTACGAATAAAAGCAGATACCGTTGATTAGCATATGAATTCTGGGCACAACTGGCAACCAAAATTTCATGTGCGTGCCTGGCCCGCTATCTTCCCGAGGCCGTTTTATTGATGGCTATGGCCATAGGGCTAACTGATAACCTCAAATTCCTAAGCCTGGTGGAGACACTCAAGGCTTTTCTTGCCAGACCCAAGGTGGAACAGAGGTTACCTTCTCAAACGCAAGATAATGTCAACGACTTCATGATATATGTGGTATCAACCCACACACATGGTGTAAAATAAACTATTAACACTAAGTGGTGTACCAGTCGAACTAACGTCCCGTACCGATGCTAGCAACCACAAAACTTGATAGTCTATATAATATGAGCATGGAGAAGACTGGCCAATGAGCCAACGTAGTCTGGAAACATTACACGTGCATAGTGTTAGCTAGGATAAACATCAAGTCACAGTACTTTGGACTCCAGGAATTTCTAGAACTGTGGACCAAAGATAGTAGTTAATGTGCTTAATAGTGTACAAACCCTCGACAAACCTGATATCTCGGGTTTTCCCGTAGTTAATCCAAGGGAGTGACCTTTCTGCCCCACGAATAACAGAATTCCCACGATAGTATTAATATAGCGCCCGGACAGTTTCGCAAAGATCTGGATAATTTTTTGAATCACTTGTCGTAAATGTGGTTTAGGCTATTTATTTATTATTTCATTTTGTGTGCGCGATTGGATTTTAAGTTTTCTTGTGGAAAAGATTTTCAAGCTGAAAACTCTCTAATTACTTTCCGAGTAAAATCAATAAATTGTAATTAGAGTGTAAAGTTTTAATTATCATACAGCAGAGTAGGCTATTTTGTAACGTAAATTTTTCTCGCACTATGTACAACTCAATTTAAGTTGAGTACAAAAGTTAAATCTTAGTTCTTAGTGATTGAGGTCAGAAATGTTTATTTATGCGATGTTCTTAAGGCGTACCTAATTCCACCATATTTTATTCCTTATGCAGGATATAATTTTAGTTTCAATTCTGGACTATTTGCGTATCGTTTTACTTATTATTGTCAGCAGCCCTAAAGGATAATACACCAACAATATAATTTAGTATAATCTAAGTATTTATCTATTTTTTACGTGGGAGCTGCGTATCATCTTATAATATGATAAGTGACTCTTTACCTCCTGGCGGTTTCACGAAGATGTGCTAGCATACATGAATTGGGATCGGTACTGGTGATACTATGTTCAAACGTAAACCCATCTAATGTAGGTAGAATCTTTTTAATAAGATGTTATTGTATATGTCAATTCTATATAAAGACCGGATAATACTTTTATTACAGTCTCTCAAGATCTTACTTTTGTGTCTGTACAGACACCTTATTCTCTTTTCCATGTAAGATAGGGGAGGGTATTTCTTATAAGGACCAGTCTCTTATCTAGGCTCCTATCCTTGGGTATAATCGATACACTTTTTGTCACTCCAAGTAGTGATATCTTATATATTTCGCAATTTGATTAATTATCCATACCCCTCTCGCGAACAAGTGGCTACACACGCGACCCAAAGAATTCTTTGTCTGAGGAATATCATGCACATGTGTAGGCTCTGGTTCTGTAAAGGTACAGTATGTATAGAACGCAGTATTATGAGTGACTAGCGTCGAACCAAATGTGTTACAATTTGTTGTAGAACTTACAGTCGCGTCACTTTTTTCTAAGATTATGAACTCTATGAATAAAAATTATAGGTTTTCATTTGATGCTACCTCGTAATATGTCATATATCTGTATTAATCAGCGTCGTTAATCGCGCAGTGTTGCAATGTACGTTCTATATTACTATTTTGTCTAATTTATTCTAAGTACCTACTATATATATATATCTCACCCGATCTCGCTATCGACTTTTGTGACCATCATGATTCGTTCGTTTTGAGTAACGTAAATAGTAATTAATGTAGGATTAATTTAGGTCATTACGCAGTACCGTCTCATGGTTTTCTTAGAAAATGCAGCACAGTTTCATTAGAAGAGAGCGGGCCCCCCCCCCCCCCCCCCCCCCCCCCCCCCCCCCCCCCCCCCCCCCCCCCCCCCCCCCCCCCCCCCCCCCCCCCCGTTGGTCGCCCCGGCCCCCGGATCAATTTATTACGAAGTCTAGCTGGTATTATATACATACGAGAGTTGGGAAGCAGTTACAATTTGCCAGTCGATAGCAGAAATCACAAGGGGGTATTTCGAGTAACCTTCTCTGTGTACAGCATCTGTTTATTTTACCAATTGCTCTTTGACATCTTTTTAATTTTAATTTGTTAGGCTTCGATTTTGACCTATTAAGATTGTAATATAGAGAGGAGAGAAAGAGTGAGGAAGATTCTTAGCATATGTATTTAAAACATGGACATGACATTCCCACAATCAACGTCTAAAATTGGCGTCTTTAGCGGCAACGACAAATCAATTACGTTTGCTGTTAGTTTTACGGTACTGTCAAAAGTGTCGTGGACAACAAGACGCTTGGTGATACAGCCGTTTGGGTTTAGGTATACTTGAAGGACCATGACAATTGATGGGCTAAATTCCTAATTTAGCTGAAGAAAACTAGATAAAAGATTTAACATGTCACATACGTGTGAGGAAAAATAAGATCATTGTGTCTACTAACACTATATAAATAAGTTATGACAGCCAGATATGATAAGAATGCTGTATTTATAGGTCAGACAAAATAGAGAAATCTGTGTAGGGATGAGAGAAAAAGACGTTTGGAGTATGATTGCTATTTTAACGTTTTACATAGTCCTTTTCCGGTTCTTCCTACAGTTGTAAAGCTGTAACTCTTTTTGTTTCAGTTCCTTACAATTCCAACTCGGCACCGTGTCTGTAAGGGTATTGTGCTTTATTTTCAGTTATATCTTAGTAATAACTTCTGGCCAAGATTTATTATGTCAGGGGAAGTTCACTTATGATGTGGCTGTGCGACTATCAAGCAGCTAACGTATGTTTTAGCTGCAGTTGCTATGATAGATAGTTAAATGATCTATTGGCGCATTTAGTGCGCTTTCCAGCAAACGGAGTGATTATGGAACGATCACCTGCTATCATATAGATACTAGTATTTTGATGATCTGTACTCTTTGAGGGTGTTAGAAAAGTACTGCTTTACAATGATGTACGTCAGACCAGAAACCTCGGTTTTGTAATGTAATTTTATGCTCCCAGCAGCACTTAAGCAGCTAAGTCGTAGTCTGTTTCTTACTAAAACTGGTCTCCAACTCTTTGAAAGTGGACTTGGTTTCTTTTCTTCTGAAGCGGTATAAACTAAGCACTATTGTTTGTACTGTGGTTCTGTTATCCAGTAGTAAGTAGTTCAAAACATTACTGCTGTGATGGAAACACTGCTTAAAACTGATATGCTTAGTGAGAAACCCCAGACCTCCTCACCCCCCCCCCGAAGACATTTG